>OY856188.1:71152237-71387240 GCA_963693315.1 Diogma glabrata | reverse complement strand
CTTCATAGTCGCCAGTATTCAGATTGCCGGGAGGTATATTCCTGGATGTTGTTAAAAGTTTAGTCTTGCCGGTGTTAATGCATAATCCAAGTCGTTTAGCATTTCTTTCAAGCTGAGAAAGACTATCCTTGATATCGCTTGTTCTACGTCCGAGAAGCACAATATCATCTGCATAGCCAAGAATTTGACTAGATTTGTTAAATATACAGTTTTGTGTCTCAATGCGGCTTTTTCTTATCGCGTACTCAAGCGCCAAATTAAATAGTACGGGTGCGAGTGCATCACCTTGTCGAACACCTGATGTTATATCAAAAGAGTCAGAAACTGACCCTTCGATTACTATTCTACAGTTTGATCCCGATGTTGTGAGTTTGCACAGAGAAACAAGTTTCTCTGTAATACCAAGGCATACGAGTGCAGACCAGAGGTTGTCGCGGATGATGCTATCATATGCTTGCTTGAAATCAACGTAGAGCTGGTGAATGCTGATGTTGTACTCCCAACATTTTTCCAGAATCATCCTTAAGGTAAAACATTGATCTGTGGTTGAACGGTTGGGACGAAAACCACACTGATAGTCGCCGATGATAGATTCGGCAAACGGGATGAGCCGAGCGAGTACGACATTAGCTAGTATTTTATATGCAGTGTTCAGCAGTGCGGTTCCACGATAGTTTGCACACTTTAGGCGGTCGCCTTTTTTATGTAGCGGAACAATGAGAGCTGTTTTCCATTCGGCAGGTAGTTCTTCTTGGTCCCAGATTGCAAGAATCAGATCATATATACGTGAGACCAGAGCTGTTCCTCCATTCTTAAGTAGTTCTGCAGGGATTCCATCGATACCTGGTGATTTGCCATTTTTTAATTTTTTGATGGCAGCTTCCACTTCTTCTATTGTTGGGTAAGGGACAAAAATCTCCTCACTTGACGGAGCAATTGCTCGAATAGGATGAACTTCGTTTGTCCTATTCAGTAGGTCTTGAAAGTGGGATCGCCATACTTCCAGCACATCACGTTCACTTGTTGTAAGCTCGTTGTTTCCATTTTTGATGGCTGTAGATCTTGGGTGGAAATCTTTGGTCAGATTCCGCGCATTGGCAAAGCACTCTTTCGAATTTCCATTAGCCGCATGTTGGTTGATGTTTTCGATACAGCTCTTCATGTGTTCTCGTTTCTTTTTCCGTAGGAGTTTTGCTGAGGCTTTTCTGGCGCATAGATAATCAGTTTGGGAGCTTCGGGTGTTTCTTGTTAACCATTTTTCTCGCAGTTTTTGTTTGTGCTCAATGCTTTCACGGCACTCGTCATCAAACCATTCGTTACGTGATTTCGGTGGTCGTTTTCCGATTGTAGTTTGTGCTGCGGATATGATGGTTGACTGAAGCGTTTGCCATTCTTCTTGTATGTTTAATGGCATCTCAGATGGGATGTCATGCTCTTCTATGTTTTGCGTTACAATTTCCTGATATCTATTCAGTGTTTCCAGGTGTTTAAATGCTTCGACATTCCAGCGCACGGTCTTTTTTGCTTGCCTATTAAATGTAGATGATAATTTGCACTTATACTTAAAGATGACAAGCGTATGATCGGTGTCCATATCAGCACCTCTGTATTATCGAACGTCAGTTACACTTGTAGAGTGTCTCTTAGAAATCATGACGTGATCGATTTGATTTTCAGTTCTTCCATCATTTGATTTCCACGTTGCTTTGTGGATTCTCTTATGAGGAAAGAAAGTGCTAGAAATTACTAGATCATACATCATAGCCAGTTCAGCTGTGCGAAAGCCGTTATTGTTACTAGCATGATGCAAGCTGTTAGGGCCCACATGTGTTTTAAGTTCTGCACTTCTACCAATTTGCGCATTGAAGTCACCTACCACGATTTTTATATCGTGCCGCGGGATGTTATTGATGACTTCTTCGAGTTCTAGAAAGAACAGGTCTTTAATGTCATCTGCTTTGTCTTCAGTAGGTGCATGAACATTGATGATCGTTACATTAAATTTTTGCGTGCGGATTCTCATTGTGCATATCCGCATATTAATTGGGCGAAAGTCGATAACATGTTGATTCACGCGACGATGTGTGAGAAAGCCAACTCCAAATTCTCCTCCGTTTTCATGACCGCAATAGTAGAGAGTGTATCCCTTGGCTGTTTCGTGGATTTCACTCCCTGGCCATCTTAGTTCTTGTAACGCCACTATATCCAGTGTATAGCTATTGATTTGGTTTGTAAGTTTCAGTAGATCTCCTGGTCTTCTAAGGCTTAGCACGTTCCAGGTTCCCATTTTTAAATCGTAGTCCGGGTACAGTTTCCGAGGTCGTTCTAATAATGAATCCGAGATAATCCGAGGCCTGTGTACAGAATTCATGACAAGTAGTTTTTTACGGAAATGGGGTGTTAGCCCTTCGCCCAACCCAAATTTTCGTGAATGGGTTCATTCTGCATCTTAAGGTCACCAGAAACAACCTTTTTACATGTTTGTATAGCGAGCCGCTTGATCCAAGACAGACGCCCGCTACAAACCGCCCCTAACATGGAGAACAGACGCTTGCTACACGTTTATATAGCGAGCCGCTTGATCCAAGACAGACGCTCGCTCCAAGCCGCCCCTAACATGGAGAACAGACGCTTGAGTTGCATTGGTTTTGTGGCGCCAATGACTCGCCATGGTGCAGAATCATTGAGTATAAGCAGTATTTACTCTGCCCCTCTCAACTACACCAACCTAATTCTGTTAGCATTACCCAGGTAGCACGGCGTGGACGTAGAATTTCGGATTTCACTACCCGTATATTATACTACACCTTCAATAAAACTGGGCCCAAATAAAACAATCCATAAATAATTGGAATTATAATACTATTAATTTTTTATTCGCCTACATATGAAAGTGTTACTTTATTACTGTGATTTGCGGCCTTAAAGTGTCACCTTTCAACCATATATTTTGTTGTCATAGCTACGTCCAAAAAAGTAAAAACATATGTATTATTTTAAATTCTATAAAAAATAGAAACTTTTATCAAAGCAACCTTTCGACTCTTAATATCTTAATCCAATTAAAATATTTGTTATTCTTTGTTGAAAAGATTTGTTTGAAAAGAAAAAGCAAATATATTGGTCAAATGTTACTTGATCAACATATTGTTACGAGTGCAGAAAAATCTAGACGATTACAGAAAGATCTAAACGATTACGGTCACTTCCAGGAAAATAAAATCAACAAACAAGTTAATGAAATGAATATTGTTGTTGTTGTCTCTTCTTAGAAATAGGGTCAACATAAACGATTTTATGAATCAAATCAACATAACGTAAAATAATCGAGTACTCTAATGTTTTCTCAAGGTTTCTGGAAAGTGATGTCGAATTATCTAGAAGTATTGCAGAAGGTATATAAGAAAAATACCTTTTGTAGTTTTATTTTAGACCTGCGACAGTAAAGTGAAATTTAATGTAAAATTAGTTTATTTTAAACCTGCGATTGTGAAGTTAAAAATTATAAAAGTGATCTTTAAATTAGTTTTTGTGTAAAGTTTTTGTAAATAAAGTTATAAGTGTTATTAAATAGAAATATTTTGTGTATTATTTTGAACGTTGTGAATTGGAAATTTCTACAATAAACCGTTGGAGTTTCGAAGCTGTTGGAAGAATATTCTAGTTGGGAATATTGTTTGCTGTATTGTTTTCCTGTTGTTGTGGAACAGTTAAGGTGTTGAATACTTAATAAAACCTAGTGTGTTCGCCTACTAATCAGTGATCGAACTCAGAAAGAGATTGGGAATTGCGTTTATCGAATTGTGAGTTAGGCCAATTCGAAGGAAGTTTAGAAAAACGTAACATTGGTGACATCGGCGGATTAGCTAGCTGTTAATAATGGTTTTATTAAGTGATTTGAAGGTTCTAGAGTTAAAGAAAGAACTAGAACAACGTGGATTGTCAACAAGTGGAAACAAAACTGAATTAATGCTACGGCTTCGACAAGGTATGGAAGCCAATGGAATGGAGGTGGAAAGTTACCAGTTTGGAGTGATTAGTACAAATAATGATCTAGTGGCAGCTGATGAGGAGAAAAGTTTTGTTGCGGAAACAACATCTTCATTGCCACCTGCAAATAGTGATTTTACACAGTTAATGGCTATGATGCAACAAATAAATTTGAATATGAATCAAAAACTGGATGTTGTAAGTTCCAATGTGAGTCAAAACTTGGCTGCTAATAAGGAAGAAATTAGTCTCAACATCAATCAGCAGTTAGAAGCAATAAACACAAACATTGCTATGATTCGCGATGAAGTCAAACAAATTATGGATGAGAAACTTCTACAAATGTCAACGGCATTCGATGGAAAAGTCGAGAAGATTCAAAACGATATCCAAGAATTAGAACAAAAAGTGCTTGACGAAAACAAAAAGGTACTTTCCAAAGTTGATGATTTCGAAAAACGGTTGCAGGATGTTGAGACGACTAAAGTTACTTCCCAGGTGGTGCAGCAAGTAGCTAATATTAAATTGAAACAACCATCGTATGACGGTACCACATCTTTCGGCATCTTCAAGTTCCAGTTCGAGACCGCAGCTGATCAAAATGTTTGGAACGCTGAAAATCGTCTTGCTGCATTGATAGTTGCGCTTAAAGGTGAAGCAGCTGAAGCATTACAGGCAGTGCCGGAAAATGACCGAAAAAGCTATTCTGAGGTAATGAATGCATTGGAACGAAAATATGGCAGCGACCATAAAAAGGAATTATACAGGATTGAGCTAAAAGGTCGCTTGCAACGAAATGGTGAATCTCTACAGGATTATTCCTCGGCTGTAGAGCGGCTTGTTCATTTAGCACACTCAAATTCACCACCATATTTCATGGAGAAAATGAAGATCGAGGCCTTCATTGATGGTATCCGAGATCCAGAAACCAGGATCAAAGTAATGACTACACCTAAGGCGACTTTCCATGAAACTGTCGCATACGCAATGCAATATGAGATGGTACAGAGGATGTGCATGCCATCTGGTGGATGCAGAAAAATGAATGTAGAGGGGAACATCAAAGGAGAAGTATTGGCACACAGAAGTGGAAGCGACATCAGATGCTGGGTATGTGACGAAGAGGGTTACATGGCACGGGAGTGCAGGAAAACTAAAGAAGCAGATAGATCGTCGTTTTCTGCGAAGAACATTGGACTCGAAGACAAGCAGCACGGAGGGTTCAGGAGCAGCAGTAGGAAAATCTTGTGTTGGATATGTAGAAAATCGGGCCATATCTCACAGGACTGCTGGAACAGGAAGCGTGATAGATCTTCGTCTCCTATTCAACGAAAGTCTGTTGAAGGTGCAACTGTATAGCCAAAAAGTGAGGAGAATGCAGCCTACATTCCAGATTCAAGAATTGCGGTAAATGGTGAAAGCTTGGGTATCAATGGACAACTTGAAGGTAAAAGTTGCTTCATGACACTGGATACAGGTTCAGCTCGAACATTCGTTCGCAAAGGTTTAATTGACGGTGTTTTGGAACCATCAGATGGATTGAAACTCCAAACAGTAACTGGAGAATGCGCTGAAATAGAAGGTAAAAGAATCGCTGAAATAAAATTGGGAAATAACTGCTATCAACAAGAGGTGCTAGTGGCAGACATTATGGATGAAGTCATTTTGGGGATGGACTTCATGAAGGCGATTAGTCTTCGATTTTGGATGTGGAATCCTAAAGGTTAATAATGTTGAGATGCCACTACTTGTGAATGAGGCAGAGCCAACAGTTATTGGCAGCGATGAGGAACTACGCAGTGCAAAAGAAAATCCAGCACCATCCATACAGATGAGGGAGAGAAACGTCAACCGACGCAGACGTTTAAACAAACGCCGAAAGTTAAAAAGGAAACAGGTCCAAGTCCATAACGAGGTGAGCGATGTAAAAGAGGTGGTTCAAATAGCTACAAACGGGGATGAATCGCAGCTGAAAATGAGAATGGTTCGGAGACATGGCATTGTGAAACTCCCAAAGGGAAGTGATAAGAAGCAATTTAGAAATAATGAGAATCCCTTCTCATCACGGTAGGCTGACATAAAACAAGGTAATGGCCCAGTACTTAGAAAGGAACCGGAAGTAATTCTAAACAGCCTGGGAAATAGGAAAAGAAAAAAAAAAATGTTTGGATTCAACAATTGGAGGAGAGATCTAGATCCTGTTCGGGACGAACAGGCTTAAGTGGAGGGTAATGTTACGAGTGCAGAAAAATCTAGACGATTACAGAAAGATCTAAACGATTACGGTCACTTCCAGGAAAATAAAATCAACAAACAAGTTAATGAAATGAATATTGTTGTTGTTGTCTCTTCTTAGAAATAGGGTCAACATAAACGATTTTATGAATCAAATCAACATAACGTAAAATAATCGAGTATTCTAATGTTTTCTCAAGGTTTCTAGAAAGTGATGTCGAATTATCTAGAAGTATTGCAGAAGGTATATAAGAAAAATACCTTTTGTAGTTTTTAATTAGTTTTATTTTAGACCTGCGACAGTAAAGTGAAATTTAATGTAAAATTAGTTTATTTTAAACCTGCGATTGTGAAGTTAAAAATTATAAAAGTGATCTTTAAATTAGTTTTTGTGTAAAGTTTTTGTAAATAAAGTTATAAGTGTTATTAAATAGAAATATTTTGTGTATTATTTTGAACGTTGTGAATTGGAAATTTCTACAATAAACCGTTGGAGTTTCGAAGCTGTTGGAAGAATATTCTAGTTGGGAATATTGTTTGCTGTATTGTTTTCCTGTTGTTGTGGAACAGTTAAGGTGTTGAATACTTAATAAAACCTGGTGTGTTTGCTTACTAATCAGTGATCGAACTCAGAAAGAGATTGGGAATTGCGTTTATCGAATTGTGAGTTAGGCCAATTCGAAGGAAGTTTAGAAAAACGTAACAATATTTTTATATCAAAATTTATAAAAGTTTTAATTTTGATTTAGATTAAACAATTTTTTTTAAATATTTTGCTTGCGGCGAATAAAAAATAGTAAAAGATGCACGGACGTAAGCCATTTTGGAATTAATGTGGGTTCAAATCTCGGCTTGCTCCTCGATTTGCAAACTCTACATACGAGCAATTCCACGTCATCGCAACAGCATTTGTTCTAGCATGTGACCTGACCCCTTCTGATTTTGATAAAATTTCATATACAGATAGCCAATGAAAAAATAAAATTAAATTTCTTTCAAAAAATTAAATTTCGCTCTAGGGATGACACAGGGTGGCGGCAAAGTTTTAGGGGTTTGCGAAACATGAGTATTTTTGAATATCGATTGCTAACGATTGACTAAACCAATTAAAGTCATTTATAGCTCATTGGAAAGGTAATTGATAGGACTTATAAAAAAAGTTACTTAAAATTTTTTAATAATTTTTTAAAAATGTGTTAAACTTAAAAAAAATTTCAAAGATTTCGCTGTTGGGGGGGTACTCTCACTTTTACCACTTTTTTTTCAGGAAAAAAACGTTTAATTTGTTCGTAATCTAAAACGAAAGTTTCCCAAGTACATAATTTTTCGTTTTAAAAATAAAATTCTGACAAAATTTTAATTTCCGTTTTTTCAATTTTTGTTTTTTAAAAAATGCATTTTATTTAACTAAAACCGCCTGAATTCTTGTTTTATAGATATTTAATTATTTTGAGGATACAACTTAAGTATTTGAGGGTGTGGATGCTTTTTACATAATTGACTTTTTCTCCCATTTCTACCTGTCCGAAATTAATTATAAATATATTAAAACTGATGCTGAGAAGTAAATAGTGAGAAAAATTACGAAATTTTATGTGAAATAAAATGCATGCTGTAAAGAATTCATATAATAATTAACTTTTTATTTTTATTCTAAGTTGTGTAATAAAAACAATATACATTTATTAATAATATAAAATAATATAAAAGAAATTAAAAATATAAAATAAGTTTGCATTGCATATTAACGGCTTATCTGAAAAATCCTAGTTTTAGCTGAATTAAAATATATTTTTGTGAGCAATGTTTTTTTCATCTTTGGGTGTGAATGCATGAAATGATTGTGTAGGTTTTATAGTTACAGCCTCTCTGTATCTTGCTTCTAGCCGTGACTTCATTTCTATATAATAATTTTTACTGGTATATGCAAAATTCATTGTGGATTTTGTTGCCAATTCAAAAAGATCCATAGGGGTTTGAATAATATTCTTGTTATACAAACTTTATCAATGAGCACCTCGTTTCAATGTGCCTCCTATTCCATCACACGGTCCTTTTCCATGACTGGTAGCGTAGAAGTGCCACTTTGTGTCTATATTAAAATCTGGTTTGTGGTAAGATAAATTTATAAAACTATACGTATTTTTATGCTGAGATCCAGCTCTATCAGTCATATAGACATTTTTGGATGTTTTGTTGCCTTTGACATTGACATTCATCATCTAATTTTGACATTATTCCGTTGACATTGACATTCATCATGTAATTTACCACAACTAACCAACTTCATTTCACCATATACCAGTAAAAATTATTATATAGAAATGAAGTCACGGCTAGAAGCAAAATACAGAGAGGCTGTAACTATAAAACGTACACAATCATTTCATGCGTTTATACCCAAAGATGAAAAAACATTGCTCACAAAAATATATTCTAATTCAGCTAAAACTAGGATTTTTTAGATAAGCCGTTAATATGCAATGTAAATTTATTTTATATTTTTAATTTCTTCTATATTATTTTATATTATTAATAAATGTATATTGTTCTTATTACACAACTTAGAATAAAAATAAAAAGTTAATTATTATATGAATTCTATGCAACATGCATTTTATTTCACATAATTTTTCTCACTATTTACTTCTCAGCATCAGTTTTAATATATTTATAATTAATTTCGGACAGGTAGAAATGGGAGAAAAAGTCAATTATGTAAAAAGCATCCACACCCTCAAATACTTAAGTTGTATCCTCAAAATAATTAAATATCTATAAAACAAGAATTCAGGCGGTTTTAGTTAAATAAAATGCATTTTTTAAAAAACAAAAAATTGGAAAAACGGAAATTAAAATTTTGTCAGAATTTTATTTTTAAAACGAAAAATTATGTACTTGGGAAACTTTCGTTTTAGATTACGAACTAATTAAACATTTTCTTCCTGGAAAACAAAAGTGGCAAAAATGAGGGTAACCCCAACAGCGCCATCTTTGAAATTTTTTTTTAAGTTTAACACATTTTTAAAAAATTTTTAAAAAATTTTAAGTAACTTTTTTTATAAGTCCTATCAATTACCTTTCCAATGAGCTATAAATGACTTTAATTGGTTTAGTCAATCGTTAGCAATCGATATTCAAGATACTCATGTTTCGCAAGCCCCTAAAACTTTGCCGCCACCCTGTGTCATCCCTAGAGCGAAATTTAATTTTTTGAAAGAAATTTTATTTTTATTTTTTCATTGGCTATCTGTATATGAAATTTTATCGAAATCAGAGGGGTTCAGGAACATCGATGTTGCGGTGACGTGGAATGGCTCAAACGTCAAAAAACCTTAGCTGTATATCCTTGCATCATAATGTACTATTATTTAACTTGTATTAAGAGTATTAGACACGTGATTGAATATCAATTGAATGTAGATAACACCTCGTGCTTGTAATTAGAAATGACAAGCATACAATCGATGCCTATATCAAAACCTCTGTATCGATTGAATGTCAATTACATTTTGTGAGTTTAGAGTAGAGAGGTGATCGATTTCCTTTTCAGTACTTCCATCATTTAATATTAAGGTTCTCTTCTGAATTTTATTGTTAGAAGAAAAAAGTGGTAGAGATTAAGAAATTGTACAACATAGCTAGCTCAACAATTATTAAACCATTTCTTGTGAATATGAGATATAGCAGTACTTATTCTTCAACGTCTCCACTAACCTTAGTGTAGTATTTGTCAGAGGCAGGAAGGCAGTTTGTTTAGGTGGTGGTTTATCAAACCTTGTCTTATTACTACACTTTGTGACTTGACCGGCAATCTAACGATCCTCTTAGAGCTACAGAACGAAGAGATTGGATTCTATATGTTTCTAGACCACTTTTCTGTCTGTCTTCTAAGTATAATCGATCTTGAGAGAAAAATATTGAAGTTATTAACATGCTGAGTAATAAGACAAGGTTTGATAAACCACCACCTAAACAAACTGCCTTCCTGCCTCTGACAAATACAACACTAATGTTAGTGGAGACGTTGAAGAATAAGTACTGCTATATCTCATATTCACAAGAAATGGTTTAATAATTGTTGAGCTAGCTATGTTGTGCAATTTCTTTATCTCTACCACTTTTTTCTTCTAACAATAAAATTCAGAAGAGAACATTAATATTAAATGATGGAAGTACTAAAAAGGAAATCAATCACATCTACTCTAAACTCACAAAATGTAATTGACATTCAATCGATACAGAGGTTTTGATATAGGCATCGATTGTATGCTTGTCATTTCTAATTACAAGCACGAGGTGTTATCTACATTCAATTGATATTCAATCACAAAATATCACGAAATAGTGGCAGACAACTTGTGAGCATGACATTCTTTCAGAGATGTTATTTAATATATATATTCGCATTACGATCCATACTTAAAAAACGAAAAAGATAACACAATCAACATCATCAGTCAGCGTCATCAAAACAAATAACTACACATAATACTTTTGACTACTAAAATGTAAAAATAAGATTATTATTACCGAAGAAAGTAAAAAATTTTTAAAATGTTTAACATTAGATTACTTCTCAAGACACACAAGTTTAAGAAATTAACAAAAGATTGAGGAGCGATTACATGAAACGAGTACACAAGTACCCTGCAAATTAATCATCAGCTAGTAAACACGCCTTGTGAAATCATTATCAATAAATAGCAATTAGTTATCAATAGATCAACGCTTTAGCTTTAAAACAGACGTATTTATGCTCAATTTGCCCGAAACAATATTGAGGTCATAACTACACTAGGAAAGATGTAAGAAAAAAGTTTTTTATTCGCCTGCATATTAAAGTGTTACTTTATTACTGTGATTTACGGCTTTAAAGTATCACTTTTCAACTATTTATTTTGTTGTCATAGCTACGTCCAAAAAAGTAAAAAGCATTTGTATTTGCTTAAATTCTATGAAAAATAAAAATTTTTATCAAAGCAACCCTTTAATACAAAATTTCATTATTAAATTAAAATAGTTGTTATCATTTGTTGTCATAGCTCCACAATAATTTGGAAAAAATAATAAATATTTTGTCAAAGGTTACTTGTTCCACATATTTTTATTTTTAAATTTATGAAAATTTATAATTTTAATTTAGAATGACCCAATTTTCCTTAAAATATTTTGCTTGCGGCGAATAAAAAATAGTAGATGATGCACGGACGTAAGCTATTTTGGACTTAATGTGGGTGCAAATCTCGGCTAGCGCCTCGATTTGCAAACTCCACATCTGTCCGAAATCTTTAGCTTTACGTCCTAGCAACATAATGTACTATTTTTTGTTTATCAACGATCAATCACAAATATTTAAATTTTACTTTGTTTATTCTGTGCGTCTAAGTTTTTTATTGACATATAATAACAAGATTTTAATTTGTTAAATTATTGATGATTCTTTCTTTACATATTTAATTAATTTGTTTGCGTCGTATAAAATAGTTTAATTAGTTGAATATTGATTTAAACAGTTTTTATAAAAATGTACATTTGAAGAAGTGATATCCTTTTAAGTGATGATCTCATTAACGACTGGTTACAATCAATCACTCAAAAGTATTGGTCTATACTGCCGCCCTGGTATGAAGCGAAAATTCACAGACTCAAGCAAAATTGATTTGATCTCCTGAGAAGTACGTTCATCCATAATGTACTTGTAAAAATGATCAAGACAGTAACATTTCTTCTATGTATTTAAATATAACAATTCCACTTTAAATTACTTGGCCTTTCAACTCCTAACAGTCTTTCGTATGAATTCAAACCTCACTTTTTAAGTGAAATGTTCGAATCCTTAGGCAGACAAGCTATCAGTTATGCCACTGAGGCGACAAATATTTCGAAGTTGAAACTTCATCATCACTTTATGGGAGCAAAGAATGCACTTACTAGCATAAGAGGTTTTGTCCTAGTTAGTAACCCGGACCCGCTTACTCGACTTGGCTCAGACGTTTGTATTAGATCGTGGGTTGTCCGGTAGCTAGGTACTCCTAGTAGTAAGCGGTATAAATGGTAACCCAATGAGAGATAAACTCCATTCCTTCCTACCTTGCCAATCCTAAAACCATGTTCCTTCTTAGTAGGCTACCCTCCTTGCTTCCTATTCATCATGTAACCATGATCTACTCTCCTTTAGTTCTCCCACCAGTTTAAACATTATAATCCCAAACCAAAGAAAAACATTTTTGAAGTGAAAACTTCTTTTGGCGCACCACACACAGATTTTTCCATAGGTAGTAAGTTAAACTGATTCGACAGCATTTTTATTATATATCAATTTATCAATCTATCATTTCTTAACGTTTCAAATTGCGTTGTGGATATCGTGCTCGACTGATGTGCTGTAGGTTGTGAGTTTGACTCATGGTATGGTCCATATTTTTTTATTGTTTTTTTTTTTATTTTTATTAAATACATTTTAAAATTATTTTTTTTTATTTATGAATTCATAAAAATAATAAAAATTTCTTTATACGAATTTTAAAAAATTGATCTATAACGCAGTTTTTTAAAGTTATATTGCTGCTGTCTTCTGCAATTTGCATTTGAATCATCATGCTAAATAAATATTGAATATATGTATATAAAATTGAAAGTATGTATGGCTGTTTATCCTTTATGCATTAATACATTAATCATTATGACAATTATGAAGTTGTTGTGTACGCTTAATTTTTGCTTTTTATTTAACTATCGTTTTAAACGGTAGTTTGCTTTGATTAATGTTTTTTGTTGAACAAAAAAAAAATAAAATAACGTAAGGAAGATAGTATAGCCTGAAGGCTGAAACAATTACATTTGTGTATTAAAATTATATTAGACTAAGAGCCCGCGACGGCCAGACCTTCGTTATTTTATAAAAGCTGAAAGTTTCTCTGCGCATACCCCTTAAACTTTAACAAATTGATAAAATTTAAGGGTGTCTGACAGGGGGTTTCCACGATAGTAAGTGTCTGGCAATAGGTGACGTGACTTCTAATACTATCCCGAAGACTATATAAAAAAATTACCTTTTATACTTTCACGAAACTTTAGAGGCCCCAATGTTACCTGCTCCCTGCCAAAGCCACCATGATCCAAACTTCATATGTCGCTTATCGTTCCTACCTGAGTAGAGGGTATGCGCAGAGGAACTTTCAGCTTTTATAAAATAACGAAGGTCTGGCCGTCGCGGCCTCTTAGCCTATATGTATTGGAATTTTATCATCTTCACTAAATATGTTGTCGGTTTAGAATTGTATGTAATACATGTTTCTAAAATTAAGTAAAGACTTAATACTTGTTACCTGAAACTTAATAAAATCGATTATAAAGATTTAAAGCTCACAAAATTACGAGACGTAAATCGCATAAATTCTATACAAAGAAGCATAGCTTATATATGATTAAACATGGATGGCAATCATGATAAATAAAATAATTAAAAATGGTGGCACTTAGCCGATAGTGATTTGCAAACGGCAACAATGCGCATTAATACCAATGAATTTGCTTAGCTTTCCGCAGAAAGATTTGTAAAATTTTAACTTGTTGATCTATGGGTGTGACAACCACGCGTACTTTAGTCCCTGCTATTGGCTTATGAGTGCCATTTTGACAATTATTTGGTTTACATTGTGAGGTTAGTGTGTGTAGTTAGCGGTTTATCGTTCTGACTTGTTTCTCATTTATTCTACTAATACGATCCAAATACTACTAATACGATCTCAGCACAATCTCTGTTTTTTTTTGTTACCCATTATAATTATTTTACTTATAATTTTTTGTTACCCATTATTTTTTGTTAATAAATTATAATTAAAGCTAACAACTAAACTCACCAAAATTCAGTTCCAGGGTTCAGCTCCATAATTCCATAAAAAAAATGAATCGCAAATTTAAACATTAAAATAACTGTATGTATTTTTCGAACATTTTATTTTTTAATATTTTTTACTCTTAATAAAATTAATTCACTCAACAATTAATTCAATATAATTTCGCAAAATTTTGATATTTTTGTTTAATATTTTTCTTCTCTTCATACAATTAACTAATTCAACTTAACTCAACTAACAAAACAAATAATCAATAAAATCAAATAATTAAAATTAAAATAAACAACAAAAAAAAAATAACTAACACAAAAAAAAAAAATTGTAATACCAAACAAGAAAAATAAACTAAAATGAGCCAAATTTCCTGACACAACCGCTCAACACTTCGCTAGTCCCACCAAAATCTGTTTTGGATAGTTTTTGGAAAAAAGTTTTGCAATGAGTTCAAACTATACTATACTATATCAACGTTCAAAACGTTACTATATGTAACTCTATGTAACTAAACTATATGTAAACCGTTGTATTTAATTAATTAAAAATGTTTGAATGGTTGTAATTTAAATTGATGAAATGTTTCAAAACTGAAACTTGGATATATAGTGTTGAGAGATGGGTCTAATGTAATGAGGCATAAAAAATTTGTGGGATTTGGAATCGGGCACCTTGGGAGGCGAGAAAGTAAAGGTAAAGAAATGAGCACGAAAAGGTGGTGTTTGGGATCTCCTTCGTCACAAAACAAACAAAATAGTAATGTTCTTCTGAATGACAAGTTAATCATAAAAGAAAATGTCTTTTACGAAACTGCTAATAAAAGAGATATATGGACACAGATAATATCACTACAGATGACGATGACGAACAATATTTTTACATTTTTCCACCTTCATTAGAACATACAGCTTCGAAACTCCAGCGGAATTTCACTGTTTACAAAATAAAACAAAATATTTATCTCGTATTAAACATCAGTTAAAACTTTATTTATAAAAGCTAATTTTAAAACTAAATTCTACTTACACTATTTTATATGCACGGAACAACGTTTCGTTTACAATTGAATTACATTCCACTTAAACAATTTCTACTATCGTAGTTTTAAGTATAACTGTATACCATCGATGAAGAAGATCCCACTTTCAACTAATTGATAGATTTTTTAGAAAAGCGTTGTGCAATTCTCGAGAATTGTAAAATCACCAATCGACGATCACTATCAACCTACGATTTGAGCTACTGTCAAGCGGTGGCGTCCACTTCTAGCGCATAACCCAAAGAACAAATACTCAACGCCAGTATAAATTCAATCAAATGACACAAATATGCGAACAACCATATAGGTTTCAAGACTGCGAGTAATTAAAAGCAATGGATCCACCTAGCCGTAAAAAATTTGCAGCATAATCGAGATCATGTGATGAAAATGATTCAATGAAAAGCGAGGCTTGTGTCCTTCTAATTAACTTATCAAGAATAAATGCATGATACCCAGTCATAGGAATTTCATCCACAGGGACAACGATCCACCATATCGATTTCACCGCAATTCAATCCGAGCCACTTGACAATCAGAATAATGAAATCGACATCATCATTGGCATTAATTATTTCCTGGATCAGTGAATTTGCTGTTAAATAATAATTAGCCCTCTTTTACTTCAGCTATGAAGTTTATTGGTTATTTAAAGATTATTTTAATTATTTCATGAAATTCAATTCACCAAGTATGCTTACTTTTTAGTTTTTTCACTCGATCTACAATTTTTATTTTTTTTAGATTAACAAGATTAATAAGACTAGGAGGGCCCGGCGTGCTTCGCTACGCTTATAAATAAAGTTTTTGCGGAGACATTTTGTTGACGTAGAAGCAATGATATCAAAAAGTGGTAATGAGAAATGCTAGCATATAATTTTTAATTTTTCTTTTTAAATATATGAATGAAAAATAATCAGAACTCTAGCTGATCAGTTCGGATATATGACATATTAGCGATCAAATAAGTTAGAAATCAAATAAGCTTACTTGAAAACTTATTTGATCGCTACTTTGTCATATATCCGAACTGATCAGCTAGAGTTCTGATTATTTTTCATTCATATATTTAAAAAGAAAAATTAAAAATTATATGCTAGCATTTCTCATTACCACTTTTTGAAATCATTTCTTTTACGTCAACAAAATGTCTACGCAAAAACTTTATTTATAAGCGTAGTGAAGCACGCCGGGCCCTTGTAGTATTAAAAATTCTAACAATCAAATTTACGATCTCAAACTATCATACCAATAACCAAACACACACATTACAAAATTGTCGCTGAAAAAAAATGTAACAATCAATAATCAATTTTTTATCCTCTGTCATTCACAAACAATATATATTAAAAATTCTAACAATCAAATTTACGATCTCAAACTATCATACCAAACACACACATTACAAAATTGTCGCTGAAAAAAAATACAACAATCAATAATCAATTTTTTATCCTCTTTCATTCCCAAACAATATATATTAAAAATTCTAACAATCAAATTTACAATCTCAAACTATCATACCAAACACACACATTACAAAATTGTCGCTGAAAAAAAATACAACAATCAGTAATCAATTTTTTATCCTCTTTCATTCCCAAACAATATATATTAAAAATTCTAACGATCTATCTACGATCTTAAACTATCATACCAAACACACACATTACAAAATTGTCGCTGAAAAAAATATACAACAATCAATAATCAATTTTTTATCCTCTTTCATTCACAAACAATATATATTAAAAATTCTAACAATCAAATCAACGATCTCAAACTATCATACCAATAACCAAACACACACATTACAAAATTGTCACTAAAAAAAAAATACAACAATCAATAATCAATTTTTTATCCTATTTCATTCACAAACAATATATATTAAAAATTCTAACGATCAAATCTACGATCTCAAACTATCATACCAAACACACACATTACAAAATTGTCGCTGAAAAAAATATACAACAATCAATAATCAATTTTTTATCCTATTTCATTCACAAACAATATATATTAAAAATTCTAATAGTCAAATTTACGATCTCAAACTATCATACCAAACACACACATTACAAAATTGTCGCTGAAAAAAAAATACAACAATCAGTAATCAATTTTTTATCCTCTTTCATTCCCAAACAATATATATTAAAAATTCTAACGATCTATCTACGATCTTAAACTATCATACCAAACACACACATTACAAAATTGTCGCTGAAAAAAAAATACAACAATCAATAATCAATTTTTTATCCTCTTTCATTCACAAACAATATATATTAAAAATTCTAACAATCAAATCAACGATCTCAAACTATTATACCAATAACCAAACACACACATTACAAAATTGTCACTAAAAAAAAAATACAACAATCAATAATCAATTTTTTATCCTATTTCATTCACAAACAATATATATTAAAAATTCTAACGATCAAATCTACGATCTTAAACTATCATACCAAACACACACATTACAAAATTGTCGCTGAAAAAAATATACAACAATCAATAATCAATTTTTTATCCTCTTTCATTCACAAACAATATATATTAAAAATTCTAATAATCAAATTTACGATCTCAAACTATCATACCAAACACACACATTACAAAATTGTCGCTGAAAAAAAAATACAACAATCAATAATCAATTTTTTATCCTCTTTCATTCACAAACAATATTTATTAAAAATTCTAACGATCAAATCTACGATCTTAAACTATCATACCAAACACACACATTACAAAATTGTCGCTGAAAAAAAAATACAACAATCAATAATCAATTTTTTATCCTCTCTCATTCACAAACAAAATATATTAAAAATTCTAACAATCAAATCAACGATCTCAAACTATCATACCAAACCCACACATTACAAAATTGTCGCTAAAAAAAAATACAACAATCAATAATCAATTTTTTATCCTCTTTCATTCACAAACAATACACATTAAAAATTCTAACGATCAAATCTACGATCTTTAACTATCATACCAAACACACTCATTACAAAATTGTCGCTGAAAAAAAAATACAACAATCAATAATCAATTTTTTATCCTCTTTCTTTCACAAACAATATATATTAAAAATTCTAACAATCAAATTTACGATTTCAAACTATCATACCAAACACACACATTACAAAATTGTCACTGAAAAAAAATACAACAATCAATGATCAATTTTTTATCCTCTTTCATTCACAAACAATATATATCTAACTAAATATTCAACGTATTAATATATAAGATAAAACAACAAAGAGAAATAACGTCCATGCTCTCCTGGATCAACGCATAAACTGAAAAGAAAATATAAAATACTATAAACAAAGAAAAGATTTGGACGATTCCATTTGATCCATTTGATTTGATTTGAGGGGAGGCAGTTGAATTCAAAAATACATTATAATTCGTCTATAACTTTTTTATTTATGATCCGAAAAATCCCAAAAATCTCTCAGATCTAGGTTATACTAATATCAGTTAGCAGAAAAAATTTGAAAAGAGTGAAAATTCGAATAAAAAAGCCTTAGTCTGTACAAAATACAAAGCTAGCGTATTAATATATAAGAAGATTATAAATTTAAATTTTCAACAAAAGTATATTTTTGCATGTGTTCTGTTCTCTTTTTATAATCTAAGAAAAAACAAAATGCATGTTTTTCTTTTATTTGTTTTCATAATTTTTTTTCCAATGCTACTACGATTAGCTTTTATAGTATTTTTATTTAAAGTTGACCAGCAGCCAAATTCTGTAATTGTGAAGCGGTGAAGTGATAACTTTTTTAATGAAAAGAACTGAAGAAATTTTTATCACTGCACCGCTTCACAGTTACAGAATTTGGCTGCAGAAGCGTTCGTAACAGCACATTTGGCTTAATAATTGCTGAAAATGAAACCCCTCCTCTAAGCAGAAATCTTTTAAAGTAAACCTTTTCTTCAACATCGATGGACTGCTTAGGAAACTCTGGAAACTGGAACAGTTTCCCTAATATAATCCTTTGAGCGTCCAGGAGCAAAAATGTTAAGAATTATATCAAAACACCAACTCACGTGATGCCAAAGGTCGATTCAAAGTGATATTTTCGTTCATTCTAAATGTACCAATAATAAGCGAATCTCTAAATAAAGGAGTCTCACGTTTTCATACTATGGAGAGAAAACTACATTGCAATCCAGAACTGAACGCATATTACATCAACTTAATAGCTGATTACCTCAATCAAAATCACATGGAGGAACTCTCATCAACGGATTTTACTATCCCAGTTACAGAACATTTTTATCACCGCACCATGTTTTTGTAGAATCTACAAGCACTACAAAAAAATAAGAATTGTGTTTGATGGCTCCTCTAGTTCAACATCATCAATATCGCTAAATAAAACTCTAATGGTTGAACTCACCTTGTAACCCGACTGAGGTGAGTCTCAATAATAAAGCGCTTCCATTTACACAACACAGCCTTCACAGCTGATTTGCAACAAATGTACCAGCAAATCAAAGAACTCCCAGATCATGTGAATTTACAGAGAATTTGTTTAGAGAAAAGTTCCCAACAAACCATTGCGTCATTATAAACTCACAACAGTAACCTATGACTCCACCTCAGCAACTTATTTAACAACCATTGATACAACTGGCGAAGGAAATTAAAACGACCGCACCTATCGCACCTATACGTCGATGATATATTGAGTGGTTCAGAATCAATTGAACAGGCTATTTCATTAAAGAAAAACCTAGAAGGTGTTCTTTATTCTGCGGGATTTAAACTTCATAAGTGGGCACCTAACTCCAAAAAATTCCTAGTCATCTTCTAAGAATCCAATCGATGTGCTAGACATATAAAGCGGTGTAAAATGTATGAAACATCACTTGTTGAAGACCTCAGCCGACGTGACTTTAACATTAGAGGATTTTTCAACACTGCTTTACAAAATCGAAGCTTTTTATAACTCACGCCTACTCACATCTAGATCAATCGATCCAAATGATTGAATGCCATTAACTCCAGCTCACTTTTTACTCACTGGATCAATAGAGGCGTTGCATAATCAGGATCTCTCAGTTCCTGAAAATCGGCTTAAGCTTTTTTGAACTCAAGCCCACTCTTACCTATATTAATCGATCCAAATGATTAAATACCTCAGCTTACTTCTTAATAACAGAACCAATAGAAGCGTTGCATGATCAGAATCTCTCAGTTCCTGAAAATCGACTTAATAGGCTTGATCGGCTTAATAGGTTTTCAAAAGAATATCTTTATACCTAACATCAAAAGACCAAACGGTATCACCAACAAACTAACCTCAACATTGGTTTATGTGAAGGATGAATCATCCTTCATAAAGACAATCATAAAGACACAATATTAGAAGATACTAGTCACCAAGCTCTGCAACATCTCAGACCAAGCACCAGCTACGCTGGTGTAATTGAGAAGATTAAGGTGGCTATCCTGGATGAGACTTAACCCCAAAGAAGTGGGGCTAATAGAGGCAGGACTAGTGAACTAACAAGCAACAGGATGTGCTTATTACAGGATCGGATTTGGGGGAATTCACATCAAACATGATAAGAATGTGTGTGTGGACGGGCTGACGGTAAAATGGCTCGTGTCTGTTTAACCTGAAGTGCAAGTCAATAAACATTCACTTGTGACAAAATTGGAAGATAATATTCTGCTTCCTCACAATATTACCGTCTTTATCCCAAGGAGTGCTGGGCAGAGCATGGACAAATGTTTCGCGCTACTAGATTGGCAAAACGGCGTTTTATTCACTAAGGATTGGACCCTGTCAGGCAATCGGAATGGTGCCACAAGCTGCATTGATCAACAACAGAGTAAAGACAACCTTATCAGATGGAGAGAATACCCTTAACTACCTGCTTGGAAAAGTCTATGTCTATGGATCTAGAAGGACGGCTACAGAGAACTGACGAGAAAAGGATTGGCAGCATCTTGGAGGAAGCACTACAGATATCATTATCTTAACGACACCAAGTGAGATGGCAAATATAATTGTGGAAGAGGAGGAGGATGTTGCTGCAGAGTATTGTAGTAGCATCGAGGATGTGAAGACCAAAGAGGAAGAGAGGTAATTGATGGATGAAAGTGCAGATACGCTCCTCCGAGTCAACATCCAGTGGAGTCGTTAGGAAGTTTTCTAGTTGCTCAAGTGAATGTTTACTTAGCAGCCTCAGCAGCTTTAGCAGCTTCAGCAACCTCAGAGGTGGTAAGATTCTGAAGATTCAGTAAGAAAAGCTAGAGCTTACGCTTAAAAAGGAACCCCGGACCCACACAACCAGCGTGAGTGACCTTGCTAGCAACAAAGCGAAGGTAGTATGGGATATTAATACAAACTTACCTAGATTGTGCATTATGATTAGGAAAAACATTAATTATATTTGTCTTTGGTCATGTCATGTCAATTAAAATCCCACTCGGAAGCATTTGCCACCAAGTAGTGGTAGCATCGGCATACTGTGCATGGAACGGGATACTGATACCGTCTGTAGAGAAACAGGGACTGGTGGAATAATCGAACAAAAAGAAGTTTTTTTTTTAATCGGTTAGGATGCAAATGCTCACATACAATCCAGAGAGGTAAGTTTCTGTCAGTCTTTTCAATTAAAATATACCTTATCGTGTTTAACGTCAAGAACACACCCACCTTTGTCACAAGGGCAAGACAAGAAGTGTTGGATTTAATGGTAGGAAGTATCGAAGTAGGACAGTGAATGAAATGAAACTAGAGAGTCTCAAATGAACCATCCCTGTCGGATCTTAAAACGAGCAGAGTACAAAATATCACCACCAAATTTTAATCTAATCTAATCTAATCTTAAGACAATAAAGGTAGATGTAAATTAAATTGATATTAGTTGTTTTTGTTAAAATTTTATAATCATTTAATTTTTTTATTAAACAAAATTATAGTCGAAAAATATTGAAAATTAATTATCTGGAGTGTCCTCATATCATGAGACATTTTTGAAATTTGACAACTCTTATGTAAATATAAAATAAAATAAAATTTATTTTTGAAATGAATATATTTATATATAAGCTCTAAATAAATTGGGGTCAAAACCGATGTTTCGCCAATGACATTAAAAGAGTCTAAATAAATATTAACTAATTATAAAAAAATAAATTATTATTTTTTCCTTGAATTTCTTATAAATATATTTGCAGTAAACTAAAAGAGGTAGTTTTTCAAATGAAAACCAACAAAAATCATGCACCAGGAAACGCAGCACGAACTTAATTTGAATACTAACAATTTTAAAATATATGTTAATAAAATTTTCAGATATTTTAAAGAACAAACAAAAGATATTTGTTTAAAGAAGTTTGTTCAATCGATTTTTGGTACCATTATTATTTTAACAAACAAATTATTGACTATACAAATAATTAATTTAAAACTATAAATACCTCAAACATTCACTTTTATTACCAGTTAATGATGTCAATTCACCGTAATATTTCATTACAAGAAGTTTATTTTATGTAATATCGTCACAATAAAATGTATTTAGTGAGTCTGGTGTACATAATCGTGGGATTGTTAACATCCTGGATAATTTATCGTTTAAAAAATCGTAAAATTTTTGAAGGTATCAAAAATTGTACGGAACTTGAGAATTATCCTCTAATCGGAAGTGCACATTTATTTGTTGGAAGATCACCCGATGGTGAGTAGTAATAAGTTATATTACCTTTAGTAAATACTAAATAAAAATAGTTATATATATATTTGCAGAAATATTTCATTTTGCTGTTGACAAAATAAAAGAAATGCAATCTCCAATCAAAGTTTGGATTTGCAATAAATTGACAATAGTACTGTCAAAACCTGACGATGTTCAAATAATTCTAAACTCACCTGATTGCCTGAATAAAGGAGGTTGTTACGATTTATTTCCCTTTCACGTTGGATTAGTTCAAATAAAAAGTAAGTAAAATATGTCATAGCTAATATTAAAAAGATAAAACGAATTCTTTTATTTTTGTTCAGAGGAGCATTGGAAGCCACACCGAAAACTTTTAAATCCAACTTTGCATATAACTCTTATTAAATCTTTCTTCCAAACTTTCAATGACGTTTCAATCCAGTTGTGCGAGGATTTAAATTTACTAACAAATAAAACCGAATTTGATATCCTCTCAGTGGTTGGTTACCGACAACTGGATTTATCATTACAAACAACATTTGGTGAAAGATGTCCACCAAGCACAACACAAGAAATTTTTGATAACTTAAAAATGTATACCACCAAAAAGAAATACCAACTTAGTTTGCATCTGTTTCAATCGCCCGTTTTTTGTTTCTTACAGGCTTCAACATTTAATTGGTAACAAAATGGTTGAATATATCACGAGTCTGGTATCGAATAAAATAAGACGGATTTTGAAAATCGAGTCGGTGGATAGTAAGCTGTTATATAAAAATTATGCACATCTCGTTCCTATTGTTGAAAAATACAAAATGAAATATTTTGCAGAAGTGGAGAATAATAATGGTCAGGTGGCAACGGACGAGGAAGTGCGAAATAAACCGGAAATTTTGGTGAAAAAACTTATCAAATTAACAGAACTTGGATACATGGACAAATCGTTTATAAAAAATCATACTGAAGCCATGCTCATTGCTATATCGCATCCATTGACAGTTGCAATTTCAACAATTTTACTTTTATTAGCCATGGAACAAGACGTTCAAGAACAATGTGTTGAGGAATTAAGAAATGTGTTGGGAGAAAACACTGAGTTTATTGACTTAGAAAACATATCAAATCTAAAGTATTTAGATCGCGCAATTAAAGAATGTTTAAGAGTAATTCCGGCTGTGCCGTTTATTATAAGAAAATGTGATAAGGATATAAAATTAGGTAAGGTTTTGAAGCCATATTTACTCTTATTTAAATACTTCATGATTTTAACATTTCAGATAGTTGTACGATTCCTGAAGGTACCGATATTATGATACCAATAATGAATATGCATATGGACAAACAGCAGTGGGGTGAAGATTCAGAAAAATTTAATGTTGATAATTTTCTACCCGAAAATGTTGCCAAACGTCATCCGGTTAGTTATTTACCATTTAGTTACGGGTCACGGAACTGTATTGGGTATAAATATGCTGGGTTTGTAATGAAAATTATGATTGCGCATATACTATTAAGATTTAAGCTCACAACGAAATTAAAACGTGAAGAATTAAAGTTTTCGTGTGCAATAACGATTGAAATATTAAATAATTGTCTTGTTTCGATTGAAAACCGTTAATTATAGATGACTGAGCACAAGAAATGTTAACAAGTAGACTCTAAACATTTTGTCTTAAGCTTAATTTTTTAATTTTACAATAAAATATTTGTATATAAAAATGATTAGTAATTATTTTATTGCTTTCAAAGAAGCTTTGTTTACATGTAGCGTGGGAGTTTTAATTGATGAGTTTTCATAATCTTTTATTTTAGTTGAGTTTCTTTTCTTTTTGAACTAAAACTGAAAGGGAACATTGAAAAGGCCACCACTATATCTAATTAATTCGGACCGGACATATATGAAAGAACAGGTAGGTCTAGGAACAGACAGTCATTGGACGACTTAAGCTGAGAGTTGGGTGGGGATTAGCTACACAAATCTCGATTTAGGGTACTGCCTTGAGAATTAAGACAAACACAAACCAAAACCACAATAATTAAAAAAACAAAGGAAACCCAATTCATTTTACACGAACAGAGGTTTTTCGATCTTCATCTCGCACCAGGATTAAGAAAATATGAACATATTTAATTTATAATTATGAACAAAAAAAACAAGGACGCTAAACATTAATTTTGCTTAACATAATTCTACGAAACAAAACAAAAACTCATACCTTCAGTGCTACCATCTATCCAAATAGTTGCGGCTATTATTCTGAGAAGCGTCACGATGCAACAAGAAAATACTTTTTGATTCGATTTTCTGTATATATGGATTTTATTTTGTATGCATATATGTATAAGTGTTTATTTATTATTTAAAACTTAAATATAGTCATTATCAGTTTTTATTAAATCATCATCCATAAATTTCAAATTATGACATCATATCAAAGTCAAATTAAGGATCAGTAATATGTCATGAAAGGATCATATAAACGATGCCGTGTTATGGTCATGACGAGTGTTAGTTTTATGTAAAATTTACGGAACAACTACATCACATACATATGACATTAGTGTGATTTCATATTTATGTCTTGTGTTCACTTGGATATTATCAATGCTTATTTATTTAAAAATTTTATATACAATGTAATCTGTCTTCTCAGACTTACTAAAGAGAAACATATAACAGGTATTATTGTTAGATACCACTTTTCTCGAACTATTTACTTTACCTTTATAATTGCAAGAAAATTCATTATTTCAAATGTTAGAAGCTCGTTATTGAGGCAAATAGTTTAAAAGAAATCTTATAAGAATTTTTTGTGTACAAACAAATTACATGCAATAAAAAGTTGGTGATTTTTAAAATTAAAATTACACTATGCAACAAATGGTAGGGGTCAGTGATCCGCTGGGGTTCTAACTACTGGGAAAAGTTATATTGGTCAAAAAAAATGTGTCTATGTGTATTGATTTTATTTTTTTTACATTTTTATTTTTTTATTTTTATTTATTTATTTTATATTATTATCTTATTTTATTATTTTTATTATAATTTTATTTTATGTTTTTATTATATTATTATTATTTATTATTATTATTATTATTATTATTATTTATTATTATTATTTATTACTATTATTATTATTATTTATTTTTATTATTAATTATTTATTATTGTTATTTATTATTATTATTTATTTATTTATTATTTATTTATTATTTATTTATTATTTATTTATTATTTATTTATTATTTATTTATTATTTATTTATTTATTATTTATTTATTATTTATTTATTATTTATTTATTATTTATTTATTATTTATTTATTATTTATTTATTATTTATTTATTATTTATTATTTATTATTTATTATTTATTATTTATTATTTATTATTTATTATTTATTATTTATTATTTATTATTTATTATTTATTATTTATTATTTATTATTTATTATTTATTATTTATTATTTATTATTTATTATTTATTATTTATTATTTATTATTTATTATTTATTATTTATTATTTATTATTTATTATTTATTATTTATTATTTATTATTTATTATTTATTATTTATTATTTATTATTTATTATTTATTATTTATTATTTATTATTTATTATTTATTATTTATTATTTATTATTTATTATTTATTATTTATTATTTATTATTTATTATTTATTATTTATTATTTATTATTTATTATTTATTATTTATTATTTATTATTTATTATTTATTATTTATTATTTATTATTTATTATTTATTATTTATTATTTATTATTTATTATTTATTATTTATTATTTATTATTTATTATTTATTATTTATTATTTATTATTTATTATTTATTATTTATTATTTATTATTTATTATTTATTATTTATTATTTATTATTTATTATTTATTATTTATTATTTATTATTTATTATTTATTATTTATTATTTATTATTTATTATTTATTATTTATTATTTATTATTTATTATTTATTATTTATTATTTATTATTTATTATTTATTATTTATTATTTATTATTTATTATTTATTATTTATTATTTATTATTTATTATTTATTATTTATTATTTATTATTTATTATTTATTATTTATTATTTATTATTTATTATTTATTATTTATTATTTATTATTTATTATTTATTATTTATTATTTATTATTTATTATTTATTATTTATTATTTATTATTTATTATTTATTATTTATTATTTATTATTTATTATTTATTATTTATTATTTATTATTTATTATTTATTATTTATTATTTATTATTTATTATTTATTATTTATTATTTATTATTTATTATTTATTATTTATTATTTATTATTTATTATTTATTATTTATTATTTATTATTTATTATTTATTATTTATTATTTATTATTTATTATTTATTATTTATTATTTATTATTTATTATTTATTATTTATTATTTATTATTTATTATTTATTATTTATTATTTATTATTTATTATTTATTATTTATTATTTATTATTTATTATTTATTATTTATTATTTATTATTTATTATTTATTATTTATTATTTATTATTTATTATTTATTATTTATTATTTATTATTTATTATTTATTATTTATTATTTATTATTTATTATTTATTATTTATTATTTATTATTTATTATTTATTATTTATTATTTATTATTTATTATTTATTATTTATTATTTATTATTTATTATTTATTATTTATTATTTATTATTTATTATTTATTATTTATTATTTATTATTTATTATTTATTATTTATTATTTATTATTTATTATTTATTATTTATTATTTATTATTTATTATTTATTATTTATTATTTATTATTTATTATTTATTATTTATTATTTATTATTTATTATTTATTATTTATTATTTATTATTTATTATTTATTATTTATTATTTATTATTTATTATTTATTATTTATTATTTATTATTTATTATTTATTATTTATTATTTATTATTTATTATTTATTATTTATTATTTATTATTTATTATTTATTATTTATTATTTATTATTTATTATTTATTATTTATTATTTATTATTTATTATTTATTATTTATTATTTATTATTTATTATTTATTATTTATTATTTATTATTTATTATTTATTATTTATTATTTATTATTTATTATTTATTATTTATTATTTATTATTTATTATTTATTATTTATTATTTATTATTTATTATTTATTATTTATTATTTATTATTTATTATTTATTATTTATTATTTATTATTTATTATTTATTATTTATTATTTATTATTTATTATTTATTATTTATTATTTATTATTTATTATTTATTATTTATTATTTATTATTTATTATTTATTATTTATTATTTATTATTTATTATTTATTATTTATTATTTATTATTTATTATTTATTATTTATTATTTATTATTTATTATTTATTATTTATTATTTATTATTTATTATTTATTATTTATTATTTATTATTTATTATTTATTATTTATTATTTATTATTTATTATTTATTATTTATTATTTATTATTTATTATTTATTATTTATTATTTATTATTTATTATTTATTATTTATTATTTATTATTTATTATTTATTATTTATTATTTATTATTTATTATTTATTATTTATTATTTATTATTTATTATTTATTATTTATTATTTATTATTTATTATTTATTATTTATTATTTATTATTTATTATTTATTATTTATTATTTATTATTTATTATTTATTATTTATTATTTATTATTTATTATTTATTATTTATTATTTATTATTTATTATTTATTATTTATTATTTATTATTTATTATTTATTATTTATTATTTATTATTTATTATTTATTATTTATTATTTATTATTTATTATTTATTATTTATTATTTATTATTTATTATTTATTATTTATTATTTATTATTTATTATTTATTATTTATTATTTATTATTTATTATTTATTATTTATTATTTATTATTTATTATTTATTATTTATTATTTATTATTTATTATTTATTATTTATTATTTATTATTTATTATTTATTATTTATTATTTATTATTTATTATTTATTATTTATTATTTATTATTTATTATTTATTATTTATTATTTATTATTTATTATTTATTATTTATTATTT
The DNA here is from genome assembly GCA_963693315.1 of Diogma glabrata. Classification (NCBI taxonomy): domain Eukaryota; kingdom Metazoa; phylum Arthropoda; class Insecta; order Diptera; family Cylindrotomidae; genus Diogma; species Diogma glabrata. Next base: position 71,358,248 of record OY856188.1, on the reverse strand, counting down.
ATTATTTATTATTTATTATTTATTATTTATTATTTATTATTTATTATTTATTATTTATTATTTATTATTTATTATTTATTATTTATTATTTATTATTTATTATTTATTATTTATTATTTATTATTTATTATTTATTATTTATTATTTATTATTTATTATTTATTATTTATTATTTATTATTTATTATTTATTATTTATTATTTATTATTTATTATTTATTATTTATTATTTATTATTTATTATTTATTATTTATTATTTATTATTTATTATTTATTATTTATTATTTATTATTTATTATTTATTATTTATTATTTATTATTTATTATTTATTATTTATTATTTATTATTTATTATTTATTATTTATTATTTATTATTTATTATTTATTATTTATTATTTATTATTTATTATTTATTATTTATTATTTATTATTTATTATTTATTATTTATTATTTATTATTTATTATTTATTATTTATTATTTATTATTTATTATTTATTATTTATTATTTATTATTTATTATTTATTATTTATTATTTATTATTTATTATTTATTATTTATTATTTATTATTTATTATTTATTATTTATTTATTTATTATTTATTTATTATTTATTTATTATTTATTATTTATTTATTATTTATTTATTATTTATTTATTATTTATTTATTATTTATTTATTATTTATTTATTATTTATTTATTATTTATTTATTATTTATTTATTATTTATTTATTATTTATTTATTAGTTATTTATTATATATTTATTATTTATTTATTACTTATTTATTATTTATATATTATTTATTTATTATTTATTTATTATTTATTTATTATTTGTTTATTATTTATTTATTATTTAATTATTATTTATTTATTATTTATTATATATTAAGTTATTATTTATTATTTCATTATTATTTCTTTATTATTTCTTTGTTATTTACTTTTTATTTATTTATTATTTATTTATTATTTATTTATTATTTATTTATTGTTTATTTATTATTTATTTATTATTTATTATTTATTTATTATTTATTTATTTTTTATTTATTATTTATTTATTATTTATATATTATTTATTTATTATTTATTTATTATTTATTTATTATTTATTTATGATTTATTTATTATTTATTTATTATTTATTTTTTATGTATTTATTATTTATTATTTATTATTTATTATTTATTATTTATTATTTATTATTAATTTATTATTAATTTATTATTTAAAATACTTAAATACTTATTTATTTTATTTATTTATTATTTTTTTTAATTTTATTTTTATTTTATTTTTACTTAATTATTTTATTATTTTTTCATTTAATTTTATTATTTTTATTTTACTTGTTTATTTATTTTTGTTTTTTTAGTTTTTATTTATTTTATGTTTTATTTTTTTATTTTTTCGTTACTTTTTAGGTATACTATATCAGTAGATTACAGGAATTGTAATTCTTAATTTCTAAATTTGTTTCAGCAAAATCGGACTAGTCGTTCTCGAGGTATGTCAAAAAAAGACCCCTTACGTGACAATTTCCCCGCAGGAGGGGTCTATGGTGGGGTTACCTTGAATCACTAAAGGTTTAACAAAAAACACTGCCCATGTTTTATAAATTCATTTTATTTATTATTAAAAACACTTCACTTGATAATACAATTAATTTGAATGAAAATTGAAAACTAAATTATGTGTGCAGCTCTAGGCTGCCCATTCCGATATATATTTTATATTATATTTTTCTGTCTTTTATGTTTATATTTATTTAAACTATTTGTGAGAAAATAAATGTAATGTAATATTTTATTCATTAGAAATATTCTAGTTAGAAAATATTAATTTGATATAAAACTTAATTCTGCAAATTTAAGTATTTTTATTTGAGTAAGTAACAATGTACGATGGTAAGTACTTAAACTTATTATAGAGTTTAAATGTACAAGGGTAAGTATTTAAGATCACTACAGGTCGATGTTGATCGATTATGATCAATGTTGATCTACGGGTCTGACTACCCTGCGTACTCCAGTCCCTGCCAGTGACATATGAGTCAGCGTGAGATATCACATACCACTGGCGATGGCAGGAGATATCATTAGTCAAGATGACATCTTAGGGTGCTGGCGGACGGACTTTAAGTAGTCAACGGTAGCACTCCCAGTCTTAGCTGGGCCCTGTTCCGTAGTGGCTCGTTAGCTCTTTCGAGGAATCAGACTAACACATAATTCCGTAATGGCGGTGATAATAGTTTTCTTTTAGATCTCTATCTAACCACAACGCCAGATATTACAAATGTCGATGTAGCAAAAGGTAGTATTAGAAATTCTGATCATTATTTAATTTCATCAGTTATCAAAACTGATTTACTTAAAACTACAGCTACCAAACCCCGTAAAATATTTCACTACTCAAAAATGGATAAGAGTGGTCTTCAAAATTTTTTCCATGGTTTCCCTTTCGACCGTCATTGTTTTTACAATGACAATGTAAATGTTTCTGCTCAAAACTTTACAGAAACCATCCAATTTGCTATCAATAAATTCGTCCCTTTTTCCATTGTAAAACCCAAGCAAAAATACTTGTATTCGAAGGCTGCCAAAGCGGCACTTAGAAACAAACGTAGACCATTTAACATATGGATTCATAACAAAACTCCCGCAAATCGATCCCAATATCTAAAGGCCAACAAAATATCTAACCAGATTATCTCAAACGAAAAGTCTGAAATTGACAGAGCGAAAATTTCAAAACTTACGCCTATGTCTATTTCTGACAAGAGTTTCTACAGTGCCATAAATTCTTTAAATTCTGGTACAAAATCTTCTATTCCCCCTATTATTGATGGTGATTTAATCGTCAATGATCCCGCAAGAAGCTCTAACTTGTTCGCTGAACGCTTTGCTCTGAACTCCACTGTTTTGGAAACTTCTAACGAAATACCCCAAATCCAGTCTTCAGGAGTTAATATGAATGAACTTCACTTCAAACCCAAAATAGTCGCCAGGCTTTTAAAGGGGTTAAACATCAACAAAGCCTCAGGAATGGACAATATTACACCCAGCATTTTAAAAACCATTTCTAAAGAACTTGCACCAACTTTGACTAAAATATTCTACCAATCCTACAAATCTGGTATATTTCTCTCGTGCTGTAAGTTGGCCAATGTTCAGCCGTCCCCAAAAAGGGACCAAAATCCGATATCTCAAATTATACGCCAATAGCTTTACTATCGGTCCTATCCAAAGTCTACGAGCATTATATTAATACACATATTTCAAAATTTCTGGAAGAAAATCATTTAATATCCGACAGTCAATACGGTTTTCGAAACAAAAGATCAACTACCGATCTATTAAACTATGTAGCGCATTGTTGGAACAGCATACTTGATAAAGGCGGTGAAACATACGTTATCGCTTTAGACATCTCCAAGGCATTCGATCGAGTCTGGCATGCCAGCTTGATCCACAAGCTCGTTGCTTATGGTTTTCATCCCAATATTGTGAAGCTGATTCAAAATTTTCTAACCAACCGATACATTTCGGTTTCCTTATACGGATTTTATTCTGAGTCTAAACTAATTAACGCTGGTGTACCTCAAGGCTCAGTATTCTCCCCAACCCTATTTTTGATTTATTTCAACGAATTATTGAAAATCACCAGCAACCCAATAAATAGTGATGATAGTACTCTGCACAAGTCGTTCGGGCCCCTTTCTTCAAAAGGTAAAATGCACGAACGAATTAATCCCACGCGGAGAGACGCTTCCATAAACGTGAATAAATACCTAAAAAATGTCGCTGATTGGGGTGACCAAGTCCTGGTCAATTTCAACTCTACCAAAACACAGCTGTTGATTGTTTCCAGATCAAAGACCGAGTTCCCCAAAGATATTTTATTCAGTATGTGTGATGAACCAATAGGTGAATGTAAAAGCATTCGTTTATTGGGTGTCACAGTTTCAAATGATCTACTCTGGAACGATCATGTAATGGCGATGGCAAAAGCGCGTCTAAAAAACTCGGCCTCCTAAATTGATCCAAAAAATTTTTCACTCCATACCAATTGCTCCATGTTAAAAGTCCTATATTCGTCCCTGTATGGAGTACTGTTGTCAAGTTTGGGGTGCTGCTTCTGTTTCCATATTGGCCCTCTTGGACTCTGTTCAAAAGCGGGCTATACGAATTGTGGGTGATCGAACTTTGACATCAAAACTTGATTCCCTACAACATCGTCGCACTGTTGCTGACCTCGTTGTTTTTACAAATATCGTCATCAACAGTGCTCAGATGAAATCAGCAGCATCATGCCCCAAACTTATTCTTACCCCCGTTTCACTCGACAATCGGCTACCGCAACCAGTCAAACGGTCAAGATCCCACGCTGTCATACTGCTAGATCGCAGAAAGCCTTCTTTGTCCGAACTGCATACAAATGGAATAGTTTGCCGGAATCCTTAGTCTCAGGTGACTTCAACCCGCAGAGGTTTAAAAAAAGCGTTCATCTTGACCCGAGAACGCTAGCTGTTGTGGAACCTAGGTCTAGACCTAGGTCTTAAAAGGTGTTTATGTGTTGTTGTGACACTAATTGTTAACCCTATAACACAACACATTTTATTTAAAAAAAATTATGATACTTGGTTTCTTCAAACCGATAGATCTCGCTTCCTAGACGTGACCCAGCGTAACGCTGGGACACGTATAACTTTTTAACCGATATAACTGTTCCCGGTAGTCATAACCCTAGCGGACTTGGGCTGTCGCAAAGTGTTATTAAAGAAATTGAAGTGAATAAGTATGAAAAAGTGTTTTATGCATATCAGGTAAGTGTTTTATTTCATTTTTATATAAAACATACAAAATTAAGATAGTTTTAATGAAAATAATGACTAATGTTTGAAGTCATATCAAAAAATAAAATATCTAAATTTTCTATGAAAATGTCAGTTTTAGAAGGGCTGTATCTTGAAGCTCGAGGACATTTTTGGGGTACTGCTTTAACTTTTATCTCGTTTGAGCATGGTCTCCCAGAAAAAATGTCAAATTGAGGGGCCAGGAATTGTGGACTGGTACCAAAATGACACTTTAAGGCTGCAAATCACAGCAACAAAGCAACACTTTAATACATAGGCGAATAAAAAAATGAAGTGCGTAATCTTTACACGCTGTTGAAGTAGAACTTCTTTGGCCACTGCAGCAGGTATTACTAAAAATATTAAATATAAAATAAAATAGATATGTCATATTGAAATTTAGAGTTTCTTTCTAATATTCTTGATAATATAATTTACAACAATGTGTAATAAAAAGCCATATTTACATGTTTTACAAAGTCTTACAACGTATTACAAATTTCACGATGGATACATGTCCACTTAATTTAACAATTGGTACAACAATTGATGCATTTTTCAATCAATTTAGCAAATTTATCATAAACCTCTAATTTAATATTTCAATTATGTTAATAATTGAAGTGACTTTGTAATACATTATGTAAATATTACTTTTTATTACACATGCTGCAAATTATATTATCAAGAAATGCAACTCTAAATTGCAATATGACAAATTTATTTTATATTTCATCTTTTTATTACTACCTGCCACAGTAGCCAAAGAAATTTATTTCAACCGCGTGCAAAGATTACACGCACTCATTTTTCTATTTAACAAAACAAATTTAATCAACACAAATATTTTTTCCCGCCCGGGAAAGCCCGGGATGCAAACTCTAAACACCATGACCACCGTTACACCACCATGACCATCATGACCACCTTGAACACCATGACCACCATGACCACCGTGACCACCATTACCACCATGACTACCATGACCACCTTGATCACCATGACCACCATGACAGAGATGACCGCCATGACCATCATCACCACCGTGAACACCATGACCATCATGACCACCGTGAACACCATGACCACCATGACAACCGTGACCACCATGATCACCGTGACCACCATAACCATCATGACCACTATGACTACCATGACCAAAATGACCACCATGACCACCATGACCCCCATGACCACCGTGACCACCATAACCACCATGACCACTATGACCACCATGACCACCATGACCACCGTGAACACCATGACCACAATGACCACCATTACCACCATGACCACCATAACCACTATGACCACCATGACCACCATGACCACCTTGACCACCATGACCACCATGACCAACATGACCATCATGACCACCGTGAACACCATGACCACCATGAACACCGTGACCACCATGACCACCATATCCACCATGACCACTATGACCACCATAACCACCATGACCATAATGAACACTATGACCACCGTGACCACCATGACCACCATGACCATCGTGAACACCGTGATCACCATGGCCACTATAACCACCATGACCACCATGACCACTATTACCACTATAACTACCATGACCACCATAACCACCATGGCCACCATGACCACCATGACCACCATGACCACACCATGACGACCATCTACAATCGACACATCCAACTCATATAACATTTAGTACGAGACTGCATAAGTGAATAAAAAATATAATAACAAATGAACAAATGAATGAATCGACCATACAAACCAAAAAGATCCACCAAACATGCTTCCATTCCTGAACCAGTTATTCGATTTTGCTCATATTTCAAAACGGTGCTTTTTGTCATCTTATATTTCATTATATATGCCATTTACCAAGATTTGCGACAACTTATTTCTCCGCTTTTAAAAAAGCCAAATATGCTGCCATTTTTATTAATTTACGAGTCTAAGCATCCATTGTAAACAAAAATGGAGCAGACATATAATATTTTGAAAACTGATATTAAATTAAATTAAAATGCTCCACAAATTCGGATTGAAAATCATTAAATTTAATTCAAAATTGTTTTTTTAATTGCATTTCTGTTAAATTTTTAAGTATTGAAAAATGTGAACTATTTCTATAATGCACCCAAAACCAGTGAATATTTAAAATATGTGTCATATTCGAATTGTATCGTATATTTGCCGAGTATTATATTTGTTTTTATAACTTCCGTTGCAAAATTCTCATAACGCGCCTAAGGAAGTTTTACTTCAAAAGTTTTACTTCAAAAAGTTATTGTATGGAGTTTATAGAAAAAATCATGGCATGTTTAGCATAATTTTCAAAATGTCTATCGAGTTTAAAACATTCAAAATAGCTTTTTATGTATTAAGGGCGCAAAGTATGTATTTTCTGCTTGAGAGTGAAATTGTTGCTCGAGGCGTTAGCTGAGAGAAACAATCACTCGAAAGCAAAAAGATACTTTATGCTCGAGTTGCATACAAGATTTTTTGTACGATTAAGATTCTGTGTTATTTACATAAATAAAAATACATATATTTACACAAATAAGTATAATATTAATTTCGAAAATTATTTTATCCAAGAGGTTTTTCGAAATAATAACTTTAGGCATTGTTATTTTTATTTTAGGCATTGCTTTTTCAATTTCGGCATTGTTATTTCAATAGAAAGAAAAGGTTGTTTTACGAAGAATTTTTGAGCCCTAAAAGGGTTTACTCGTACAAAAAACGGTTACGGTAAAACGGTTTACTCGTACAAAAATTGATTTATACTACAATTAAGTTGTGCAGTTGTGCGTAAAACGTTGTACATACACTCAGACTGAAAGGAAGATTACGCCCTATGTTCAATAAAAGCCATCGCTTCGCGTCGGGCTTCAATATGAACCGCAGGCATAATCTTCTACTTTCAGCCCTCGATATGTAAATAACTATAACGAACTTTTTGCAATCAAGAAAAAGCAAAAACAGAAAAATCTATTTTTTTAAATCAAAGCATTTATTTTTTTAAATCAAAACATTGCCGGCTAAAAAAAATATTCACCACATTATACTTACTTCATTGTTTTTTTAAACTAACACTTTTAATGATTTTTATATATACATAAAACGGAAAACCAAAGAATTAGAATTCATAAAACTAAAATTAATATTTCCACAAAGACTAATTTTTTTAAACTATCAAATGCATTTTAAACTTTAAAAAAATCTCTAATAGAAAATTCAAAATTGTGCAATATTGAAATCTAGTGAATTAAAAATATAAAATGATTTATCAATCATTTTACAAAAGTAATAGTTTTGCAACTAAAGACTAAAATCGTTACTAATACACGTACGCAAGAATTTGGGTCTAAATCGCATTCCATAATTGGCATCCTGATAACTTACAGCGATTTACGAAAGATGACGTATCAAATCTACAAAAACCTTTAAAACACTTTGACAAATAGTCTGTCACCAATTATGTTCAAGAAATTGGGCTCCATCTGCATTTAATAATTTAAACATATGTCAGATTTATCAATCCAAGATCAAATGTAAAAGGTTTTGAGGGTTTAGAATAAACTGACCAGACGTCCCACGCTTCGTGGAAATGTCCCACATTTCATTGTGTTGTCTACGGAGAAATCTGTCCCACGAAGCGTCCCACGAAAAAAATATTTCCACCACATTTCCCTCAGTATCGAAATAATATAAAACCTTATATCTACGTAAAGTTTGAGCAATATCTCAGCAACGATTTTACAGTTTGTTCATGCAGTTTGTATAATGTTATGAATATGTTGTTTTAACTATTGAGAGAACAATCCAGTGCAATACTTTTTTAAAAAATAGTGTTTTAACTATAATGTTCTTAGTAATACTAAACTCAGTCTTTTTCGCTTCAATAATTTGCATTTTATTTTGCAAATATCTTTCGATCCCTATGAGATCTTTCTCAGAGAAGAAGCTTTTTTGTTTGTAGAAACATATTCCCTGAGTTTATGAGGAGGTCCACACCAAAACGTTACATTTCGATTATAAATGATTTTACACAATTTAAGAAAAGGTGATTACACTATAAATGTCTTAAGCAAGCGCTATTTCACAAAGGGGAAAATCGCAACAATGCTTTTGTAAGCATAAATAAATTAGGACAGCCATAATTTGAATATTATAATTCCAAACACATGATAATTATATGTATAAAAAAAATGTTATGTTTTGGTGCAACTAATTTGTAATGTAGCGTTTTGGTGGGACCATTGTAGAAATATAATTTTTTGACTAAGCCCTACTACTTCTATTACCATTGTAGAAAATACGTTACTTTAAAATTATGACAAATGTCACTTTTTGATATGTATAGAAAAAGAAGTCTTAGAAATCTTATTTATTTTATTAGAAAAACTTAGATTCTAAGCGCACATTCTTCTTCGCAACAATCATAATTTGCCACAAGTTGATCAGTTTGGAACTGTTCAATTCCATCCAGGAGTTGGCCGCTCTCCGTCCAACAGCGTTATGAAGAATTCTAAATCTTCAAAATATCTCCAGGTCTCACCATACTGTATCACCAGTAAATTAGTTATATCTCTCTTTTTCTCGTTTGAAACTTTATTCCCTAAGGCAATCATTTGCATTGTTGTTGGAAACAGTTTCTCTCTCTTTAAGTAGGAATTAGGATATGTACTTTTCATCACTTTCATATATAAAGTTTTCAAAACTTTTTATAGCAAGCATTGACGGCAATTTTGAGATCTTTTAAAAAATACACGCTTCATATTTTGTATACCATTTATCGGTTTTAATAATTGACCTTAACATCATACAAATGCAAATCATTTCCTAAAATCTTTAAATGGCCATGTTAGGTATAAATTTCATAATGCTCTTCTTTTTATGTAATACTTGCCACTTTTCTTAAGTCTTTTTTGATGCGGGCAAAGACTCAATCGGCTGGTAAAAAGGTATGTCTTCTATAACTTGGAAATACAGCTCAATATTTTGCAGTAACGACGGTGCTTTGTGTACACGGATAAAAATAAAGCTATGATTGCAAGTCATAAGTTTTATATAACATAATTGTAAATGTTTATTCCCGATAACCACTTTTTATAATATTATTGCAATATCCATGACTTTAAGGCATTCATTTTTATGAATACTTAAGCCGCAATTAGACTATTGCAGAACTCTGCAATATTTCTGCAATAGTCGTGCAATGGTAGTGTGTAAAATATTCATTACAGAAAAGTTTGGCAATGAATTCATTGCAAAACATTGCAATGAGAAAATGCAATGTTTTGCAATGAGTTCATTGCCAAACTTTTCTGCAATGAATATTTTACAATATACAATTGCAGAAATATTGCAGAGTCCAGCAATAGTCTAATTGCGGCTTAAGTCATGGTGTATAAAACGATAGCATAAAATTTTGAAAAAAACAAAACAATGATTACTATTGATAAACAATGAATATAAAAATTATAATTTTTCATGCCTGATAATCATTTAATATTTAAAAATGTGCATATAATATAACTAGGAAGCATGAAATTTTATGAATAGTAAGGTATAAAATAATTCATCCCATACATCATCACTAAATAATAATGTTTTTATTCGCCTACATATTAAAGTGTTACTTTATTACTGTGATTTGCGGCTTTAAAGTATCACTTTTCAACTATTTATTTTGTTGTCATGGCTACGTCCAAAAAAGTAAAAAGCATTTGTATTTGTTTAAATTCTATGAAAAATAAAATTTTTTATCAAAGCAACCCTCAAATTCAAAATTTCATTATCCAATTAAAATAGTTGTTATCATTTGTTGTCATAGCTACACAATAATTTGGAAAAAATAATAAATATTTTGTCAAAGGTTACTTGTTCCACATATTTTTATTTTAAAATTTATGAAAATTTATAATTTTAATTTAGAATAAACAACTTTTCTTAAAATATTTTGCTTGCGGCGAATAAAAAATAGTATATGATGCACGGACGTAAACTATTTTGGACTTAATGTGGGTGCAAATCTCGGCTAGCGCCTCGATTTGCAAACTCCACATCCGTCCAAAATCTTTAGCTTTACGTCCTAGCATCATAATCTACTATTGTTTTACAGTTATTTTATATGATTTGTAGGCATTGAGTGTTCTTTATAAGTACGATTTTTAATTTCTTTGTGAATTAAACAATTATTAAATTTATTAATTTAATAAAAATATTTTATTTTCTAACAACTTATTTCACTTCGTGAAGCTTCGTTTTGTTTCTTGTATATTACTTGGCATATCAAAAGAAAGTTACTGTCATATCATTTCATTATTTTACAATACCAATTGGTTCGATTAAAAAAAGTCTAGCGACAGGTATGTCCACTAGAAAAAGGTAGATTTCTTGATCAGACAGATATGCATATAAGTAGAATCAATGTATCAAATTAGTTAAAATAAAAAAACTAAGTAGAAACGGAATTATCCAACAAATTTCAATTTCAACTACAATTACACCATCACACATAATTTATAATCAAACATTATCAAACAATTTTAATTCAAAATCATCTCTGTTGTGGTTTTTTTTTGTTGTTATTCAATCTTTTTCAAACGGTTAGTTAGTGAAAAAAATAAAAACAAAAGAGAATTTGCTAATTTTCCTATGGTATTAAATGGCTTCAGATTTGTCTACAATATGTGCATTTAATTGCTTATAAAAAAGGAACCTTTTGGGTTAGAAAGCTGGAATTTAGTGAGGCTATAGTTTAAAAGAACGCTTAAAAGTTAAAATGAATTTAAATAACATAAACTGAAACATGATGAAAGCATTGCCTTTTGCGTTTGTTTTCATTTCAACAGCCCTGGGGCCCAGTGTTGCCAGATCGCGGGATTTTTTCCCGTTTGCGGGATATTTCATATAAAACGGGAGAGCGGGAAAAAACTTGGAAGGTGTAGGATTTTTCACATTTAATAATAGAATCGTTTTATATTAAAACTTATTTTGAAATGGTTGCACCAACCATTATTTTACCAGGCTTCAGAAAGATGTCGATCACCCGATAATTTTGCTTAAATGCATATGCCATCTAACGGCTTTAGTATTGTCAAATCCCCGATGGAATTTAAGCCTTCTGCTGTTTAAATATTTCTTAGGGATATAGGTACATTTTGAAAACCACAAACGGACCACCATGTTATCTGAATTTCAGGAATATTTTGATGCTACGAAACGAGAAATAAAATCACCTGGAACTTCAAGTTGGCTCTCTATGCATCCATCCTTTTTAAACATATTAAAAATATTGGGATGTTTGGCATCACTATTTTATTTCTGAGCAGTTGCTTACGTATCGAAAAAGAGCTATTACAATTTAAAAAATTTTTGAAAATCATGAAATCAAGACATATTTACTTCATTTAAAAAATGTCCTTCTCAATTTTAATAGATTTAATGCTCCATTTTATAGCAGTTCTTTCTTATTTCACAAGTTGTATGGATAATCGAAACAATAGTAATATATTGTGCAAGTGTTTAATGCAATATTCTATTTTTCAAGGAAAAGTTTACGATGTGAGCGAGGCACAAGCGAGCATTACAAATTTTGGAGAGAATAAAATTCATTAAAAACGAACCCAATACAAAGTTTTATCCTTCCGATAGAATAACATTTATTAATTTAAATTGAATTATTTTAAAATTTGTTGATAAAACAAGTAACACGAAAAAAGAAAAACAATGAATTTTATTGTATTTTTTTGAGTAATTAATTCCAAACAATTAATTAAATTTGATTCAATTTCGATATCATTTAATTATTTGGTATTTTGAAGATGAAAAGTCTATAAAAAGCCGAATGAAAGCCCTACCTGATGAAAGACATCAAATTTTTTACTAATGAGAAACCAAAAAACAATCTTTTGGAAATTTAATTCAATTTAATCATAGTAGTCTTTGCCTTTTTTAATATTCGAGAGAGGAACATGCGCTTCAGTTTGAATTGACTGTTTTTTAGATAATCAGTATGTCTATTATGGCATTTCTTTGGGAATTGTGAATTGAGAAAAAGGTGCAATAAATGAAATAACGAAATATTTTCTAATACGAATTTGTTATTTCCCGCGGCACGGAATACTAGTTATGAAAAATGCTACAATTTATTTCCCAATTCCTATTTCACGATGTAACGGAATAGGGCTACAGGTCGAAAATGTTTGCTTTTTATTTTTTATAACATGCAATCAAATTTTTATAAAATAAAATAAAATTTATTTCAGCATTCAATACAATCAAATAAACTGTTTTATTGTGTTTCGCCACATTTGCGGTACGAAATAAAATTAACAGCTATTTGGTTCATTTATATATTAAGACTAATAACGTACACAAATATAGTCGTAAAAACAGAGATAAACCTATATTTATAGTTATCGGAAGGATAAATATTGATATAATTGTGGTGGTTTTTGAAGTTTTTCAATAAATAATTGAATTTATATGTAAATTTATATTGAAAACTTGATGGGAATTTCTGGGGGATTTTTTCCCTAAAAAAAACGGGAAAAATCGGGAATTTTCGATACGTCAACGGGTAATTCATTTTTGAAAATATGGTATCACTGCAGGGGCCTTTACTTTAGACCTGAACTATTTTTTTTAAATTTTGGAAAGATTTATATTGTATCTTTGTGTAAAAAAGTTTTCAAATGTGAGCTTGGCCATTTTCACTAGATCAAGGACAAAAAAATTTGGGAAATTTTTAAAACAGCAGGGACCTGGAACGCCTTTTGCAGGGACCTGGAACGCCAAAGTTGTCATTTGGATAATAATGATAGAAATATGTTCAAATATTCAACATTTATAAATTTAATTTAAATATTATGATTCAAACGGAAGTAATAGCGCCCTAGATTATTCGACTTTTTAGGCTCTAGCCGCTTAACTGGTACCCGGATATGGCCAGTTCACGAACTTGTCTAAGACATAATTTGCCGAAACATAGACAAAAAGTTATTTTGGTGTAGGTCGAAAAATGCGATCGTGAGAGTGCCGCCAAATTCCGTTATATCTTATTTCGTTATATATATGGGTAATTCTTTTAAAAACCGAACACCTTTCTGACCGACCCATTTTTGATTTGGCTGAAATTTTTTTTAGGGGTTTTTTATCGAAAAAAAAAGATATACGTGTTCGAGAATCTTTTTTTTTGGGAAATAGAGCTGTTTTAAATTTTGAGAATTTCGTGATTTTTGGCTTGAAGACTTATTTTCAAAAATTTATAACTTCAGTTTTATAGAAGATAAAAGCTTTTTCTTTTTTTTATTGGAAAGTTAAAAAATGGAATTTTTTAAAAATAAATATTTTCAGCTATTAACAAACTCCTATTGTTATAAACAAATAAAATGTTAAAATTAAATTTTAGCCATTGCCCCGCCCCACCCATGAAATTAATTTTTAATATAATCATCGTATTCAACGTTCAATTTCCTATAAAAAAAGTATTTTTTTTTAATGGAGAAATGATATTTACTGTTAGAAATAAATTAATTTATCGAGCGCGAGACGACAAAAAAATCTATATATATTGGTCATTCTTTTACATACCAAACAGATTAGGACAAAATATGACTAAGACATTTTTGATTCAACTGAAAATTTTACGGGTTCTATACAAACATAACAATATACTTGTTTGAGGATTTTTTTTTAGGGAAAATAGAGCGGTTCTAAATGTCGAGAATTTTGTGATTTTTGGCTTGAAGACTTGTTTTCAAAGATTTATAACTTTGGTTCTGCGAAAGAAAGACACTTTTTGTCTGTTTTATTTTAAATAATAGAGATGCAATTTAAAAAGAAAAGTGTTATTTATAAAAATTATTAACAAATTCCCATAGTTATAAACAAACAAAATTTTAAAATCAATTTTTAGCCATTATCTAAAATAAATAAAGAGTGTTTAGTGTAATCATCGTATACTACGTTCAATTTTCAATAAGAAACGTATATTGAGTTAATGAAGAAATGAGTTTTACTGTTACAAATAAGTTAATTTTTCCAGCGCCGGACGACAAAAATTTATAAAATTTTTCCTCGTCTCACCCTCGATAAATTAGTTTATTTCTAACAGTAAAACTCATTCCTTCATTAATTAAATACACGTTTCTTATTGAAAATTGAACGTAGTATACGATGATCATACTAAACACTCTTTATTTTTGTTAGATAATGATTAAAAATTGATTTTAACATTTTATTTGTTTATAAGAATAGGAATTAGTTGATAATTTTTATAAATAACACTTTTTTTTAAAATTGCATCTCTATTATTTAAAATAAAACAGACAAAAAGTGTCTTTCTTTCCCAGAACCAAAGTTATAAATCTTTGAAAACAAGTCTTCAAGCCAAAAATCATAAAATTCTCGACATTTAGAACCGCTCTATTTTCCATAAAAAAAATCCTCAAACAAGTATATTGTTATGTTTATATAGAACCCGTAAAAAAATTTTCAGTTGAATCAAAAATGTCTTAGTCACATTTTGTCCTAATCTGTTGGGTATGTAAAAGAATGACCCATACATAGATTTTTTTGTCGTCCCGCGCTCGATAAATTATTTTATTTCTAACAGTAAATATCATTTCTCCATTAAAAAAAATACTTTTTTTATAGGAAATTGAACGTTGAATACGATGATTATATTAAAAATTAATTTCATGGGTGGGGCGGGGCAATGGCTAAAATTTAATTTTAACATTTCATTTGTTTATAACAATAGGAGTTTGTTAATAGATGAAAATATTTATTTTTAAAAAATTCCGTTTTTTAACTTTCTATAATATATTTCGTTATTTACTTCATCTTTAAAGCCTTGGTTTAGATTCTTAAGATATGAATCAAAATCATGTTCAAAATTATGATTCATTGAACTTATGCTGTTTGTTGTAAGTGTTGGCAGGAAAGACTTTACTTGATGCTTTTCCCACAGATATCAATAATTTGAGTTGAGTCGATGTTCGTATACAGTCAGAGAACTGTCCCAGTAATTGACAAGCCTTTAACAATTCAAATTAATCAGTTTTGTCTTTTACTGTTAGTCCCTTTAGCTGATGCTATTCGGTGACGTCAGTTTTGAGAAGTAATTCCAAATAAAACGAGTGTTTAAATTTAAAATCAATTCTGAATTTTTATTACAAATGTTCTGCTATATATACAAAATAGTTAATCGATATACATAATACAAAATTGTTTCCCCAATATTTTCATCCCTACCAAAAATATAAAATTATCGATTTTCTTATATACTTGAATTTTACTTAAATATATATATATATAAAATTCGTTAACCAAAATTTGTTTATTAGACAAAAAGGGAATATAAAATTTTAAAGCTATTAAAATGAAAATCGACACGATTTCACACACTTATTATTTTTTATATTTTTAAGTAATTTGACCAAGTTATTAATTTAAGTTTGTTTACATTCTTTCATTTGTTTATTTATGTTGTGGTAGGTTTTTTATGCTCATAATATTTTTATAATTTATTGTTTCAACACGTGCAGGGAATGCATGTGAGATTTTCTTATTATAAGTGGTTGTTTGTTTATTATAATATTTCTTGTTTTAGATTTATGTTTGTTTTTTGTGAATGATTTATTCGGAAGCCAGTAGCTACATTTGAGATGTAGTACATTTCAAATAAAAAAAAGAAAAAGCTTTTATCTTTTATGAAACCGAAGTTATGAATTTTTAAAAATAAGTCTTCAAGCCAAAAATCACGAAATTCTCAAAATTTAAAACAGCTCTATTTCCCAAAAAAAAAAATTCTCGAACACGTATATCTTTTTTTTCGATTAAAAACTCCTAAAAAAAATTCAGCCAAATCAAAAATAGGTCGGTCAGATTTTGTCCAAATCTGTTCGGTTTATAAAAGAATTACCCATATATACATATAAACTTTTTTTTCATTTTTATTTTCCGTCTCCGCTTATCATATATAGTCGTTTGCCACCAAAATGTTTCCGAAATTCTCAGATGAAGCACTCCAATAGGTAGATTTTTATATGAAATCTACCTAAATAGTCCGGTAGAAATAGACATTCCAAATTGCAATAATTCCCATTGAGCTGAAAATTGGTACAGACCTTAAGTTCACCATCTTTTATATATTAATACGCTAGATCAAAACTTTGTGGAGCCTAAGGCTTTTTCATTCGCAGATGGATTCATTTGAAATTTTCACAGCTAACTGATATTAGTGTAACCTATAATCGGATTCGGATTCACACAAATCGGATCATAAATAAAAAAGTTATTATTTACGGAGAACTTTTTATATACATATCATTCGATATTCGGTGTTTGCGAAGTAAACATCAAATTATCAAGTTATAATCAAATTTTTCAATATCAATATTAAAATTTCTAACTGTGTTTTATCTTTTGTTTGGATTTGTTGTTAGTTATAAATTCAAATCAAATTAAAGTTAAACATTGAAATATAAATTGATTGTTTAGTGATTATTGTGTGTGGATGCTCACAAATAAAAGAACTATAAGTCGCCAGATGCGTAGCCTCCCTAGGAGCTCGCTCAGCAACATTAAGCAGATGAGTCAAGGCATTAAAATGAGTGATATCCCAACAGTAAACAGGTATGCAGGTTTACCACCTAACGTTAATTTATCAAAATATGCAAAAACATCGCAAACTAGTTCTCCGTCTGGTGAAAGTTCTAGAAAACCTGTAGGAAAAATTCCTCCAATAATTACAAAATCTTCCTCAACGGAGATTCATAAAACTATGAAGGAACTAAATATTTCAAAATATAATATACAAATCATGTCAATTGGTATAAAAATACTAACATATAGCCTATCAGACTATAACAAAATTTTTACTAAATTAAACGAACATAACAATGGTATGTTCTCATATACGCTTGAGGAAAACCGTTTTGTTAAATTTGTACTATGTGGGCTCCATGATATGGATACAAATGAAGTTAAGAAAAGCCTCGAGAATAGTGGCCTGAGTCCTGTTAATGTTTGGAAAACTATTCCTAAAAAATATCGTCGAAACAGTGAAGATGCCCTTTATTTTGTTGCTTTCAAAAAGGGATCAATGTCTCTGAACCAATTAAAAAATATTAGATTTGTTAATAACACAGTGTGCAGATGGGAGATTTGTCGATCCACCAGCAAAGGTCCTCTCCAATGTTATAAATATAAAATGTATGGTCATGGAGCGAACGCATGCTTCATGAAGCCAAAATGTAATTTCTGTGGTGGAGATGAACATATTGATGATATGGAGTGTCCTTTACAAAACGATATTACTAAACATGTTTGCTGTAATTGTAGTGGAAATCATACATCTAACTCTATAATTTGTCCAGAAAGAGAAAAATACATTCAAATAAAAAATCATCTGAATCTAAAAAATAAGTTGAGTCGACCTTCAAATCAACCAACGTTTTCATTTCAACAACAGGATTTTCCTATTATTCCTTCAATACCTCATCAAAACAACAATAAAAATTTTAATAATAATTATAATAATTTTGTTAACAAAAAAATGCAGTTCAGTACAGTGGTTCAAACAAATTCAATCAATCATGAAAATTCAATTAATATTAATTCAGATAGCACAAATGATTTGTTTGCACCACATGAGTTATTACAAATTCTCAAAGAACTTGTTTCAGGACTTCGGGGGTGCCATTCCAAAGAAGAACAATTTGATGTTATGGCTAATATTGCTATTAAATATGTCTGTTATCCATAATTCTTTAAAAATTTGTGTGTGGAACACGTACGGTATAAAAAATAAAAAATTTGAGGTAATTCAGTTTTTTTTTTTTTTTTTAAGGCGTAGAAGCGTTGCCAGTCTAATCAGCTTTGAATATTCACCACGGTCATTCGCAACAGCGACATAATTACCATGGCAGCCGATTTTTTTAAGGTCGTTTATTACGTCAGTCTCCCATTGTAGTCGTGGTCTACCTCGCGGTCTACCACTCCCTGGGGTACTAACGTACATTTTTCTAATCATTCCAGACTGTGAATCGGCTCGTAGAATATGCCCAAACCAAGCAATCCTACTAGAACGGATACAACCTATTATATCAGGACCCTCAAGAAGGTCTCTGATCTCAAAGTTATACCGGGTTCTATACTCTCCATCGTCTGTCTTAAGTGGACCAAAAATGTAGCGTAGGATCTTACGCTCAAATACAGATAAATGCGATTCGTCATTTTGTGTAAGGGTCCACGTTTGTGACCCATACATCACAACCGGTCTAATCAATGTCTTGTATAACTTGAGCTTGGTGTTAGTTGATACATACGGTGATCCAAGGAGAGGTTTAATTGAGTAGAAAGTTCGATTACCTGCAGCGATTCGAGCTTTAATATCTGTAAGTATGCTGTTGTTTGAGTCAAGCATTGATCCCAAATATTTAAAAGATTCAACTCCCTCAATTCGTTCATCGCCGCACATCAAATCTTTCTTCTCAGCCTCTCTTGAAACATTCATATGTTTGGTTTTATTGTAGTTAATTTGCAGACCAATTTTCATAGCACCACTCTCAAGCGACTTGAAAGTCTCACTCATAACAGCTTCACTTCGGCCGAGGATGACAACATCATCAGCGTAAGCAATCATCTGTACTGAGTTTATTGACAAGATATTGTTATTAGTCGGTAGTTTCTTTTGACGGCACACATATTCCAAGGCTAAATTAAAAAGTATAGGAGAGATAGCATCACCTTGTCTTAAACCGGAGTCAACTTTAAAAAACTTTGATATTTCGTTCTCTACTCGTACACAGCATTGAGAGTTCTGTACTGTCATTTTGCATAGTGATACCAGTTTACCAGGAATTCCCATTGACACCAGAGCAGACCATAGAGTCTCTCGTTCGAGAGAGTCGTAGGCCTGCCTGAAATCAATGAAAAGTTGGTGCACAGGTATGTTGAACTCTCGACACTTTTCCAAAATCATCCTTATCGAGAAAAGTGCATCGGTGGTACCTCGGCCCCGCCGGAAACCACACTGATATTCTCCAAATAGTTGTTCAGCAAAAGGAATGATTTTGGATAGCAAAATGTAGGAAAAGATTTTATATGCTGTGCAAAGGAGAGCGATTCCTCTGTAGTTTGCACATTGTAGGCGATTACCTTTTTTATGGATTGGTATCAGCATAGCTTTGTTCCAGTCCTGTGGCATGGTTTCAGTCCTCCAGATCATTTGAACAAGTTCAAACAATCTTGAGGATAGAGTTTCGCCACCATGTACAATCATTTCGGATATTATATCGTCGATACCAGGTGCTTTATTGCATTTTAGTTTTAACAGCGCCGCATCGAATTCCTCTCTGGTGGGTTCTTCTACGTGTACTTTTGACGCACGAATAAGCTTAGCTCATCGCCCGACTTGTTGCTGGTCACTTAAGTTGAGAAGATTCTCAAAATAAGCGGCCCAAGTATCTAAAATATTTTTAAGGTCTACTTGTAGCTCCCCATCTTCGTTTTGAATAACAGTCGATCTAGTTTAAGGGCCCTTCTTTAAGGTTTTAACCTGTTGAAAGAAGTTACGCGATTGATGTTCCTTATTGAAGCTTTCAATCTCCTCACACTGTCTCTTCCACCATTCTCTCTTCGTTCATCTACATAGCTTTGTAACGACTTGTCTTGCCAGTTTCTAATTCTCCTTCGTGGACCTGGTGTTGCGTCCTTGTAGACACTTCAGATAGCAATCTCTTTTGTATTGAATAGCATCAAGGCATGCTTGATCCATCCATGGCTTCTGGGAGTGGTTTTGTGGTCGTCCAAGTATTCCCTCAGCAGCGCTTAAAACAGCATCTTTGAGCAAATACCATGACTTATCGACGTCTCCATTAATGGTTTCTGATTTCTCCAACGTTTTGGCAATATGGATTTGATATCTCTCTTCTGTTTCAGCATTCTTTAATGTTGAGATGTTAAAACGTTTCCGTTGATTGAATTTTGGAATGCCTGGATTTGGGAAGTGGAACCTTATCGTTGCACATACAAGGAAGTGGTCACTTCCAATGTATGCACCTCTAAAGGATCGCACATCCAGAACGCTCGGAAATAAACGTGTTGTTACTAGAACGTGATCAATTTGATTTCGAGTATTTCCATTCGGTGAGACCCAAGTCTGCTTATGAATCGATCGATGCGGAAAGAACGTACTGGCAATTCTCAAATAATTTGATAATGCAAACTCAGTCATTCTCTCACCATTATCATTCGAATTCAAATGCAGGCTGTTGGGACCCACCACATTTCCATTAGAGATATTTCTTCCAACCTGTCCATTAAAGTCACCAAGAACCATAATGAAGTCGCGTGTTGGTGTTTGTTTCATAACCTCTTCCAGTGCTATGTAGAAATTATCCTTCTCGTCGACGGTCTTAGCTTCAGTTGGTGCATGCACGGCAATAAGAGAAATATTGTTATATGTACCGCGTACACGTAGGTAGCAGATCCTCTCACTGACCGGGATGAATTTCATCACGGCTTCTTGTATGCGTGCACCAACAAGAAAGCCAGTTCCAAATTCTCTTCGAGAAGGATGACCACTACAGTATAGAGAGTGACTATCCAAATCTTGTTTTCCGATTATCGGCTGTCTAATTTCTTGTAGAGCAATAATATCCATCCTATACCTCTCAGCCTCTGTTTCTAGACTTATAAGAGCATCAGGAGCGCTCAGGCTGCGCACGTTCCACGTTCCGATTCGGTAGTCTGGTCCTTTTTCACGTCCAGGTAAAATTCTGTTGTTTTTTCCGGGTCTGTTTTTCTCTTTCTGATAACCAAATTTAACATATTAGTTTTTTTCCGGGGTTAGGGTGTTAACCTTAGGCCCAACCCAAATTGTCGTGAATGGGTCCGTTCTGCATATTAAGGTCACCAGAAACAACCTTTTTACACGTTTATATAGCGAGCCGCTTGATTCAAGACAGACGCCCGCTCCAAGCCGCCCCTGACATGGAGAACAGACGCTTGAGTCGCATTGGTTGTAGAGCGCCAATTCGCCGTGATGTAGCGTCATTGACTAAGCAGTTTTTCCTCTGCTTGTCTCCAATACACCAACCTAATTCTGTCAGCATTACCCAGGCAGCACGGCGTGGACGTCGAATTTCGGATTTCGCTACCCGAAACGCATTTAAAGCCTTCTATTTCATTTTCGATTCCTAATTTTCGCTTTTATCGTAATGATAGAGAAAATCTTCGCAGGGGTGGTGTTGGTATTCTTATAAAAGATTGCATTAAACATTCGCTTCTTCCTGACCTTAAATTAAATTGTATAGAATCCCTGGGTATTAATATAATAAGTAGTGATAATAATCAACTTAAAATATTTTCTGTATATTGTTCATATTCGAATTCTGAGCATCTCAGAAATGATTTTATAAAAATTTGTAGTGGTAATATTCCTTACCTAATTGGTGGTGATTTAAATTGAAAGCATCCTAACTGGTTTTGTCCTAGAACTAACCGCGGTGGTCGAACTTTATATGATTATTCTATTAACTCTGATTGTGTTGTTATTGCTCCCCAAGATCCTACCCACTATAGTCCTGCTGGAGTCCCTAGTATTATTGATATATTTTTAACAAACAACCCACAGTTGATATCCGAAGTTAACACCATTCAAGCACTCTGCTCCGATCATCTGCCAGTCCTCTGTTCAATAGTATTTAATAATCAAGTAGATCATTGCCATCGTAAATACTTTAACTATAAAAATGCTAATTGGAGCATTTATCAGAATCATATTTCATCTGAAATTGAAAATTTCAATTTAAGTTCAATTCATACTATTTCAGATGTCAACGTTGCAGTCGATTTTTTGACAGCATCCATTTCTTCAGCTCGTGAGCTATCCATACCGCTTGTGCCTGTTCTTCCAACTGATAAATTGTTATTATCTGATCAAGTGATAAGTTTTATCAGACACCGTAATTCGCTTAGAAGATCTTACCTCAGAAGTCGCCTTGCTCACATTAAAACCTCAATAAACTTGTTAAATAGAATTATTAAATATCATATAAATATTCTTTATAATCAAAAATGGCAAACGAAGCTTGAATGCTTGGATAATGGTTCAAAAAACTTCTGGAAAACAACTAAACATTTTAAAAACCATCGCAAGTCCATTCCACCATTAGTTACTCCCAACACTGGAAATCGAATTTTCTTAAATACAGAAAAAGCACAAGTATTGGCTGATGTCTTCCTTGACGCTCATCAAATTCCAAACTCCAATATTGTAATTGAAGAACAAGTTAATGATTTTTGCACTAATTTCAATAATTTGGATAACAATGCTACAATTTCTGAAATTCACCCTTCTGAAATTTCTGATATTTTGAAATTCCTTCCAAGGCTCAAAGCTCCAGGTGTAGATAATATTCCATTTATTTTACTTAAAAATCTTCCTGAAAGTGGAATCCATTTTCTTAAGATAATATTCGAGTGCTGCTTGAAGCTAGGCTATTTCCCAATTCAATGGAAAAAAGCTAAAATTACTCCTGTTTTAAAGCCTGGCAAAGACCCTACTCTTGCAACAAGCTACAGACCTATTAGTCTTCTTTGTACATTGGGAAAACTCTTTGAGCATATTATCAAAAGAAGAATGGAAGAGTTCATAACTGACAATCAAATAATTATAAACGAGCAATTTGGTTTTAGATCTGGGCACTCTACTGTTCATCAAATCCATCGTGTAGTCAATCATATTAAATCTAATAGATCTTCGCTAAAATCTACTGGAATGATATTATTAGACCTTGAACGAGCCTTTGATAAAGTTTGGCAAGACGCAGTCTGCTATAAATTATTTATATATGGATTTCCAGTATTTTTAATTAAAATCATAAAATCGTTCTTAACTGATAGAACATTTTTTGTCCAGATTTTTGATTCCATGTCCTCTATACTTAGTATTCCAGCTGGGGTTCCTCAAGGTGCTGTATTGAGTCCTTTGCTTTTTTGTTTATTCATCAATGATATTCCAAGAGATAGTGAATGTAAATTATCATTATTTGCTGATGACACTGCAATATTTGTGTCAGATGAGCTGGCGGTATCTATTATCAATAAGCTTCAATTGTACCTCACTAAAATTCTCGAATTTTTTAAAAACTGGAAACTTAGTATTAACATATCAAAATGTGAAGCTATTTATTTTACTAGGTGCAGAGCATCCCGTAAACTTCCACAACAACCTTTTCTGATTCAAAACTCTTCTTTGGAATGGAAACCTTCAACTAAATATTTAGGAATTTATTTGGATAAATCATTAACATTTAAGACACACGTCACTCAAATACAACAAAAATGTAATACACTGTTCAAAAGTCTATATCCTCTACTCAACAGAAATAGTAAACTGAATAGTCATAATAAGACACTAATTTACAAGTGTGTGATTCTTAATATCATACTTTATGGTGCACCAATTTGGTGGGATATTGCTTTGTGTCATAAAAAAAAATTTCAAATCATTCAAAACAAATTTCTAAAAACTATATATAAACGCCCTAGACGTTATAGCACTTTAAGACTGCACAACGAATTAAATATAAAGCTTGTCAATGTAGTTGCTAGAGAAGCTAAGGATAGATACATAAATAAATTAAATTATATTGAAAATGAATTAATAAACGCAATTAGCTTTACCACCGCTTAAATTTTGCAACGTAGCTTTTAAGTTTAGATTTAAGTAGGTTAGGTAAATATAAGTTTTTTATTAGTTACTAAGCAGACTGAACTGCATTTGAATTTTATAAACATTCTTTTTCATTTATTTTTTTGCAATACTCATAATAATTAATTTCATCTGCTGTAAAGCTTACTATTAAAAGCTGATCTCAGTAAATTATTAAATGTATACAACTGTATTATAAAATTTAAAGTCAATAAAGGATTATTATTATTATATACATATGCATTATAAGTTTACATACATATAAAAACGAAATTAAAAATTTATTTTATTTTTTTATATTTTATTTTTTATATATTAGCGAACAACGAACAACAAAAACGAAACTTTTTTTTCTCATTCATTTCAGTCGTCTTTTGTCTTTGAACAAAGGATGGTTTTCGAGTCGTCGGAATAAAAGAGATTATATGCGTAATATGCGTAATAATGTTGATTTTATGAATGATATTTTATAAATGATATTTATGATGATATTTTATGAATGATATTTTCTTATTTATATATTAGGTATCGAACAACGAACAACAAAAACGAAACTTAAAAATTTATATTCTTTCTAAAATCATTCATTTCAGTCGTCTTTTGTCTTTGAACAAGGACGGTTTTCGATATTATTTCGATTATTTTGTTTATTGATATAAAGATATTTGCGTAATATTTTTCTTTGTTTTCTTATTATAGGAGGGCTATTATTTTGAAAACGTACATTTTTTTGTTGATTTTTAAATTTTTGATTTTTAAAAAATCTGAAATTTTGATATTTTGTTGGTATTGACGAAAGGAAAAGAGTTGTTTCTGCTTTTATTTTTTGTGTACTCTGAATCGGCGTTATGTGCGGTTGAATTTTTGAGGCTTTTTCACGTAGTTTTGGTAATGGTTTAAAACTTAAAACTTATTTTTCTTTTTTTATATTTATTTTCTCTTAGTTAGTTTATACATTTCCTTTGAAGTTTAGAGAATTTAGTTTATGAATTGATTTAGGGGTCGATAGACGTAATATTTTTCTTTGTTTTTTTATTACAGGAGGGCTATTATTTTGAAAACGTACATTTTTTTGTTGATTTTTAAATTTTTGATTTTTAAAAAATCTGAAATTTTGATATTTTGTTGGTATTGACGAAAGGAAAAAAGTTGTTTCTGCTTTTATTTTTTGTGTACTCTCAATCGGCGTTATGCGCGGTTGAATTTTTGAGGCATTTTCACGTAGTTTTGGTAATGGTTGAAAACTTAAAACTTTTTTTTCTTTTTTTATATTTACTTTCTCTTAGTTAGTTTATACATTTCCTTTGAAGTTTAGAGAATTTAGTTTATGAATTGATTTAGGGGTCGATAGACGTAATATTTTTCTTTGTTTTTTTATTACAGGAGGGCTATTATTTTGAAAACGTACATTTTTTTGTTGATTTTTAAATTTTTGATTTTTAAAAAATCTGAAATTTTGATATTTTGTTGGTATTGACGAAAGCAAAAAAGTTATTTCTACTTTTATTTTTTGTGTACTCTGAATCGGAGTTATGCGCGGTTGAATTTTTGAGGCTTTTTCACGTAGTTTTGGTATTGGTGTCAATGTTTTGTGAATAGGTGCCACAAATTTCATCCGACTTAAGTATATTTTTGCAAGTAAAAAGAAAAATAACTGAATAATTGAAACTAGGAGGGCCCGGCGTGCTTCGCTACGCTTATAAATAAAGTTTTTGCGTAGACATTTTGTTGACGTAAAAGCAATGATTTCAAAAAGTGGTAATGAGAAATGCTAGCATATAATTTTTAATTTTTCTTTTTAAATATATGAATGAAAAATAATCAAAACTCTAGCTGATCAGTTCGGATATATGAAAAACTAGCGATCAAATAAGTTAGTGATCAAATAAGCTTACTTGAAAACTTATTTGATCGCTAATATGTCATATATCCGAACTGATCAGCTAGAGTTCTGATTATTTTTCATTCATATATTTAAAAAGAAAAATTAAAAATTATATGCTAGCATTTCTCATTACCACTTTTTGAAATCATTGCTTCTACGTCAACAAAATGTCTACTCAAAAACTTTATTTATAAGCATAGCGAAGCACGCCGGGCCCTCCTAGTTATAAATAATATGTCAAAAGCCCCCATCAACCCCATGTGTGCGTAAAAAGTTATTCAAGGTCAAAGGTAAAAAAAATCGGTTTTTTGCGTTTTTCTCGTCAACGCTAAATATTATCGCCAAAATAGGTGAATGCATGTCTAGTATGATATGCTAGTCTAATATGCATCATTAGACTTTTAATATTATGGTATCAGTAACAAAATTAGTATGTGTAACTTACACATACAAATTATGCAAATCAAGCATATAAAATATTAAAGAATATACACTTAAAAGAAACTCAGTCTCCAATTTCATTCGTCCGTATAACCTTGAGAAACATCTGTTTGCTTTTCTTTTGTTTTTGAGAATGAATTAGGCCCTTACCCATTATCACTCTTTGATGCTGTTGGAATGCGCAAAACACAAAAGTCATTCATTTATGATTGCTTTCAACCCGTGGAAATTGAAATGGACAATACAACTGCTACTTACATTATCGATATCTATTACATCGCGTTGTATGGGATCAAGAAGAAACATTTAACGTTATTTTTGATAAATATGTCCAATATGTACATAGACATTTTGGTCATACAGTAGTTATAGTATTTGATGGTTATGCTGATTATACGAAAAACATTAAAGCTGCAGAACAACGTCGTCGTAATGCAAAAACATCTATGTCGTTTTCGATAAATTTATGACAGTTCCAACAAACCAACAAAAATTTCTTGCAAATACTAAGAACAAGTCTCGCTTTATTTAAATGTATATTATATGTGAAACATTTACAACAGCAAGCATTTCAGTGAAACAGGCTGATAATGACGCTGATGTACTTATAATTGAAACAGCAATAGAAAAATTTAATACAACAAATGCAACTATTGTTGTTGGTGAAGATGTTGATTTGTTGGTGTTGCTAGCTGGCATGCACTCCACTTGATAAAATTATTTATTTTTTGAAGCATGGGAAGGCTCAACAACAAACGAAAATATATTCATCAAAAAGTTTATCTGCCTATCCCAAAGGGGTAAAATAACAGCATTCAAATTATTTTAAAAACGTAATGATTTAGCTCAATCTGCCGAAGTGTTCCAAGAGATTGGCTCATCTTCCCAAGTCCTCATCATGAACGGGATTCGCTTTCTTCCAGGAATGGTTAAAAAGCCGGCTTTTTTCATTTTGACCTCTCCAGCAGCCAAATTCTGTAACTGTGAAGCGGTGAAGTGATAAGTTTTTTAATGAAAAGAAACGAAGAAATTTTTATCACTTCACCGCTTCACAGTTACAGAATTTGGCTGCAGGTGGATAAAATCCGGTTTTATCGGATTTTAATTTTAATGAAGTCGACAAAATTTCATTTTTTTTATCATTATCAACAGTATTTTTTTTTTAATAAACCCTTTTTAGTCATCTCTCTTTTGCAATCATTCGGTTGGACGACTATCGTGAGTCCATTAAACCACCAAATCACACTATGGCCACTTTAACCTGTGATGACTAAAAGGGTCAATTATGTAATTTTATCTAATAAAAATGGCTCACAAAAGATCGTGGGATATTCTTACAGGCAAAACGACGGTAAAAAAAAGCGCCAAGCACACTACCGCATGGGTGGTGCGGAAATGTGTGCATATTCTATAGAATACGACTTTTTTATGTTTTGAAACCACAATATCTCTTAAACGGTGATTCATACGAAAAAAAAGTATTATAACAATTTTTGTAGAGAATTTAATGGTCTACAAGTTTTATTTCACCTATTTTGGCGATAATATTTACCGTTGACGAGAAAAACGCAAAAACCGATTTTTTTGACCTTTGACCTTGAATAACTTTTTACGCACACATGGGATCGATGGGAACTTTTGACATATTATTTATAATGGTGAACTTAAGATCTGTACCAATTTTCAGCTCTATGGGAATTATTGTAAGCCTAGCCCTTTTTTATGTCTATTTCTACCGGACTAAAAACCACAAAATAATTATATTACAATCAAACGGTAATAGAATCAAACGGTTTTATTTATATTCTCTTTTAATTTATATTCTCTATTTATTGATGGTGAAGAAACTGTCGAAAGGTATTTTATATTCAAAAATTATTGTTCTATATGCAACTTTATTTTGTGAACATAGATTTTATTTTTCAGGGAAAGTTTAAAATATATTAGTAATAAATATTTACATACATTTATATTATTTATTTTCCTAAATTGTATAATAAATGTTAAATTTCTAAATAATTTTTATAATTTATAAATGTTTATTCCTGATAACCATTTTTTATAATATTATTGCAATATCCATGACTTTAAGGCATACATTTTTTTGAACTCGTGAAATAGAAAAACCTTGCATAAAATATTAAAAGAAACGAAACTGTGATTACAAGTCACAAACAAATAAATAACAAAAATATAATTTTTCATACCTAATAATCATGTTATATTTCACAATGAGCATGAAATACATCTAAATAATGGACAGATTTTAAAATTCACTAGACTTTTTTGTGGAATTTGAGTTGTATATATATAAACTAAAAGCGAAGGATAATTTCATTATGATAGTTAGTGATCATTGGGTAGTTTCTGTAAACATAATCTTTAAAACGTATGGGTATGACTATTAAAAGTAAGTGGTGTTCCTTCATTCCAATCATAGATAAATATATGAATACAAGATATAGTAATATAATTGAAATATATAATATGACAGGTTTTTAAGGACCTTTATCAAATGCTAGGAATATAAAAACCCTGGTTTAAATAATTCATTTATTCCTAAGCGACATATATTTATGAATTAGAGGCATGTTTTTTTATAAAAAATAGTTATATTTTGTTCTCTAATAAGTACACAAATTTTGTACAGCAAATTTTTTTTTGTTCTTTCTGGTCATGCTATGTACCCAATATTCATAAAATTATGAATAATATTCATAATAAGCTCCATAGTAATTTTTCAAAATAGTATTCCTTATAAGTATATAATACACCTGGCTTATTCATGGTTGAAAATCAACGTAATTTAAGCATGAAATATACCCTATAAAGCATAAAAAACCTAGATTTCTGTCCGTGCATAAGGTTTATTCTATACCTGTAAAGCTAGGAACAGAAATACGTGTTCTATAATTTATTATTCCTAAGCGCCATAATTTTGTAAATAAGAGGCATGATATTTTACAAAAAAATCCTTCCTTATGGTCATATTTTGCTATCTAATAAGTATACAATATTTTTTCAACAAAGTTATTTCTCTATTCCTAATTAGTCATGCTACGTACCCTACATGTATAAAATTCATAGAGAAATATTCATAATAAGCACTTTAGTGATTTTTTGAACATGTATACCTTATAAGTACATAATACACCTGGCTTATTCACGGTTGAGAACTAACGTAATTTAAGCATGAAAATATGGAGGGGCTGAAATCTCACAGCTCTGAGATATCAAGACTTCGGTCTGGGTTAAGGATTTTGATATAGTTTTCGGCAAAAAACTTTTATGAGGACATGGTTTTTAGTTTTGGGCAGCGATGTATATCAAACAAAACTCTTTGTTAAAGTACTAGTATTTTTTATCTCTGTTTAAAAATTTATTACAAAACTAACACGAAACATCAATACGTTGCCGGAAAATTATAATCAAAATTCCAAAAATATTGTTAAATTAAATAAAACCAAACTTTTTCAAAATTCCAAAAATATTCCAAAAATTAGAATAAAATCAAATATTTAAATTTTTTCTAAATTCCAATAATATTTCAAAAATTCTTAAAAATTCAAACTTTTTCCAACATTCTAAATATATTGCAAAAATTATTACAAAATCAAAAATTGAAAATTTTTTCAAAATTCCAAAAATTATCATAATATCAAAAAGTAAAAATTTTCCAAAATTCTAAAAATATTCCAAAAATTCTTACAAAATCAAAAATTAAAACTTTTGCCGAAATTCTAAAAATATTGTAAAAATTATTACAAAATCAAAAATAGAAACTTTTTCAAAATTCCAAAAATATTTCCAAAACTATAACAAATTCAAAAATTTCCATGTCCAATTTCATTTTAAATTACATTTACGTCATAAAAACAGCTACATTTTCTTCCCAAAAATTGGCTAAAAAAATAAATGAAATCATTTTTTGACACACTTGACATTATTTTTTGACAAACTTATAATGCCATAATTCTCTATAATAATAATAAAATATCATGTCACAAATCATTAATTTTATTTTTTTGTAAAAAATTGGGTAAAAAATAAATAAAAACCGTTCTTTTGACACACTTGACAACATGTTTTGACAAACTTATAATGCCATAATTCTCAATAATAATAATAAAATTTCATTTCAAAGAAACAATTTTAATTTTTTCCAAAAAATTGGGTAAAAAACTAATTAAAAATCTTTTGACACACTTGACAACATTTTTCTGATAAACTTATGATGCCATAATTCTCAATAATAATAATAAAATTTCATTTCAAACCAACAATTTTCTTGTTTTCCAAAAAATTGGGTAAAAAAATTAATAAAAATCTTTCTTTTGACACACTTGACAACATTTTTTTGACAAACTTATAATGCCATAATTCTCAATAATAATAATAAAACTTCATTTCAAACAAACAATTAATTTTATTTTTTTTCCAAAAAATTAGGTAAAAAAATAAATAAAAATCTTTCTTTTGACACACTTGACAACATTTTTTTGACAAACTTATAATGCAATAATCTAGATTTTGGTCTCACATACCAATCCCGACCATCAAGATTTCTCCAAATTTAATGTTCCTACTCGTAATCACTTAAAATGAACGTTTTTTAAGCAAAAAATATGCAAATTTCCTTGTTTTGACACCTTTTCGATTTTTTTGACACACTTCCGGTACAGTTATCGAACACATCGTCCTTTCGGCTCTTCCTATTAAGTAAACCTATTTTTAGAAAAAAAAATTTTTCAAATCCGTCCAGCGGTTTTCTAGATTTCGTCGGTTGTGACGGCCGGCCGGCCGGCCGACAGACAGACATACATTTTTTTTTTTTTTTTGCTTTTTTAGAATCAGGAGGTCCTAAAACGTCGAGAAATGTCAAAAAAAGTGGGGGTAAGAATTTCACTTTGAGCTCATGAATGTAATACTTAGGTCTTTCAGACCGAAGTAATATAACCTATTAAGCATAAAAAAAACCTTGATTTCTATCTGTGTAGGAGCCAAAACATTAGTGCCTTTTCGGCATCCTTTATATTTCTTTCTTTTCTAACAATACAATAATTGAGCAAAGCATTCTTAAAATTATTTAGTTTTTACGTTGGAAACATCAAATTTGAAGCAAAAAGGTCTAAGGTTTGAGTATTTTAAAGACAATATTTATTTCAATTTCGGAGCAAGAATGATGTTTTATTATTTTCACTTCTGTATTTGGGAGTGTTATATTTTTTTTAAGTTATGCGTTTTGAAAGAACAGAGTAAAGAAGTGATATAAGGAGTGTTTCAAACTCTGTTTTAAACACACTTTAACTAGGTAGCTCCAAACTAAAATTGTAATTTTCTAATTGTCTTAATTTTTTCTCAATAAATAACAAACAGCATAAAAATTAAAAACTTGATTAAATAGTATAGATTTATAAAGGATAGAACAGAGGTATACTTATACATACAGAACACAAAAAGGATATTATTTATTTAGTAAAACTAAAGTAAATTGTTTCAGTTGTTTTGCAGTCTTTACTTGCGTAACAAAAGTTTTGTGCTACTATAAAAGGTTAATTGATAATAATTTTAATTATATTTGGAAAGTTCTCCTGCAAACCATGACGGATAGAAAACGTTTATGCAAATCTTCATATGATATTGAATTGGACGATCGTTTTATTAAGAAATCAAAATATAAAGATGCAAATGTTTATTCTACTACCAGTAAGTGAATTTTCAAATTAACAGTAGACGTAAAGATATCAAAAGACATATAGATACAGATAAACATAAAAACGTTGATATAAGTCGTAAGCTCCAGTACCCTAAAAAAATAAAAGAATTGGATTCGCAGGCCATATTCTAAATAAAACAATAAGAACTGCTGCTATTGCTAACTGCATTTAATTCCAAATTTCTTTTTATTTTATTTTTATTTTATTTTTTATTTTTATACAAACTAGAGTAGCAAACAGGTAAAAACCCAATAATATGCTACTACAATTTACAATAATGATACATTTTGAATTTCATTAATAATTAAAAAAAAAAAGAAAAAACTATACCTAATAATAATTTATATAAACCACCTTTCAAACTGTAACTAATTGATTCTAAATATTAATACAAATTTCAGTTTAATTCAGTAGAGATTTTAGTAAAATAAACTACTCTTACACTAAGTTATTATATAATTGTCCAAACTATGTTTTAATTGTGTCTTAAAAACACCAACAGAGGTTGAAAACAAATCCAAGTCGATAAAAAACTGGTTATGATTATTTTGCATAAGACTTAGTGGAGAAGCAAAACCTAAGTTTGTTTTGGCCGCCACTGGTAGAAATAATTGATTTAGCCTAGTATTGTAAGCGGGAGCATAAAAATTAATGTATCTTATGACATCAGTATCAATAATATTATTTACTAGCAGGACCCGGCGTACGTTGCTACGCCTATAAAAAAGTTTGTGTGCAGAAAATAATAATAATCAAAATAATATCATTTATAAATTTAGACTTATATACTAATCTAAAACCAGTCAAATCACTTCATTTGTTAACATATTTGCATATATTTTACCGATTTCTTTAAATAACCTACATGGTTTGTTTGTTTTTGAAATTAATGGGGACGCCTATTTTTCTTAATAAGTAAAACACTTTCAACCTGTAGCTTTGATATTATTGTTTATAATCCTATTCTTCAATTCAACGGTTCCATTGCAAAAACTTGCTGCATCATTGTTTCTAAAAAGAGGAAAAGAAACGCCCATTTTCTATATTTTGAACATGTATAACATATATATATATATATATATATATATATATATATATATATATATATATATATATATATATATATATATATATATATATATATATATATATATATATATATATATAAAGCAAATGAAATATGTATTACATATGTATATACACCAAACCAAGAACATGAGTGTTGTAAATTAGAAATATTATTCGCAACGTAATGTATTGGATGCATATAATTGTATGTATATAATAAATATATAAATGTATATAATTTTCATCTAAATGAATTTGTTTGTCAACTTTAATTTTCCATTTAAATGGTAATTCTGTTTTGCGGAAAAAAAATCGATGAAAGATAACTGAGTGAAAGTTGAATAATTTATGTATAAAATATAATATACATTTAGGCATATATTTAACCATTCGGAAAATTTAAATTATTAATTCAAAAAAATAAATTAAATCTTAAAATTTCGGCTCCGAGGTGCATTAGTACCTGTTAATGGCCTTCTCCTGGCAAAATTTCAGACTCCTGTGTGCTACAGATTTCGCTGGAGAGCGCACGCAGACAGACAAACACTTTATTTTATTATTATTACTAGCAGGACCCGGCGTACGTTGCTACGCCTATAAAAAAGTTTGTGTGTGTAGATTTTGTTGAATTAGTAAGAATAATTTCAAAGAGTCGTAATGAGAATAGAAGAAGCCTATTTTAATTTTTTCATTTGGGAAATATGAATAACAGAGATCATTAGCACTCTAGCTGATCAATCCAGATAGTTTGAAAATTGAAAGGAAGGTCAACATTTGAAAGTGGTAAAGAGTTTGGTAAAGAGTTTCGGAGAGTTTAAATTAAACACTTGCAATTTTTCGCGTTAATCGACTTAATATGTGTCGCGAAAAATTTGGTGAACGTCAAAACATTCGTTTATTGAGTGTTACAGTTGTCAATGACTTACTCTGGAACCGTCATACTTGCGATACAAAATAGGCACACCGCACTAAAATTTACTGTTTTATCGTACCAGTCAACATGACTAATTTCATTTATCAATCTATCCAGATTATTTGGTGATCTTAAATAAAGTCAATTTAGATTTTCAAATATCTTTTACCAACTATTTCCAATGCTCTACATGCAGAGGCGTAGCTAGGGGGGGGGCGGGGGGGGGGGGCGGTCCGCCCCGGGTGTCACCCGTTTTGGGGTGACACCCGAACGTAAACAACTTAAACAAACCATCACAATGTTTTCAACGATAAATCACTTCGAAACCGTTTTGGGGTGACACCCGAACGTAAACAACTTAAACAAACCATCACAATGTTTTCAATGATAAATCACTTCAAAACCGTTTTGGGGTGACACCCGAACGTAAAAAACTTAAACAAACCATCACAATGTTTTCAACGATAAATCACCTCGAAACCGTTTTGGGATGACACCCGAACGTAAACAACTTAAACAAACCATCACAATGTTTTCAACGATAAATCACTTCGAAACCGTTTTGGGGTGACACCCGAACGTAAACAACTTAAACAAACCATCACAATGTTTTCAACGATAAATCACCTCGAAACCGTTTTGGGGTGACACCCGAACGTAAACAACTTAAACAAACCATCACAATGTTTTCAACGATAAATCACTTCGAAACCATTTTGGGGTGACACCCGAACGTAAACAACTTAAACAAACCATCACAATGTTTTCAACGATAAATCACTTCGAACTTGTTTTGGGGTGACACCCGAACGTAAACAACTTAAACAAACCATCACAATGTTTTCAACGATAAATCACATCGAAACCGTTTTGGGGTGACACCCGAACGTAAAAAACTTAAACAAACCATCACAATGTTTTCAACGATAAATCACTTCAAAACCGTTTTGGGGTGACACCCGAACATAAACAACTTAAACAAACCATCACAATGTTTTCAATGATAAATCACTTCGAAACCGTTTTGGGGTGACACCCGAACGTAAAAAACTTAAACAAACCATCACAATGTTTTCAACGATAAATCACCTCGAAACCGTTTTGGGGTGACACCCGAACGTAAACAACTTAAACAAACCATCACAATGTTTTCAACGATAAATCACTTGGAAACCGTTTTGGGGTGACACCCGAACGTAAACAACTTAAACAAACCATCACAATGTTTTCAATGATAAATCACTTCGAAACCGTTTTGGGGTGACACCCGAACGTAAAAAACTTAAACAAACCATCACAATGTTTTCAACGATAAATCACCTCGAAACCGTTTTGGGGTGACACCCGAACGTAAACAACTTAAACAAACCATCACAATGTTTTCAACGATAAATCACTTCGAAATTGTTTTGGGGTGACACCCGAACGTAAACAACTTAAACAAACCATCACAATGTTTTCAACGATAAATCACTTCGAAACCGTTTTGGGGTGACACCCGAACGTAAACAACTTAAACAAACCTTCACAATGTTTTCAACGATAAATCACTTCGAAACCGTTTTGGGGTGACACCCGAACGTAAACAACTTAAACAAACCATCACAATGTTTTCAACGATAAATCACCTCGAAACCGTTTTGGGGTGACACCCGAACGTAAACAACTTAAACAAACCATCACAATGTTTTCAACGATAAATCACTTCGAAACCGTTTTGGGGTGACACCCGAACATAAACAACTTAAACAAACCATCACAATGTTTTCAATGATAAATCACTTCGAAACCGTTTTGGGGTGACACCCGAACGTAAACAACTTAAACAAACCATCACAATGTTTTCAACGATAAATCACTTCGAAACCGTTTTGGGGTGACACCCGAACGTAAACAACTTAAACAAACCATCACAATGTTTTCAATGATAAATCACTTCGAAACCGTTTTGGGGTGACACCCGAACGTAAAAAACTTAAACAAACCATCACAATGTTTTCAACGATAAATCACCTCGAAACCGTTTTGGGGTGACACCCGAACGTAAACAACTTAAACAAACCATCACAATGTTTTCAACGATAAATCACTTCGAAACCGTTTTGGGGTGACACCCGAACGTAAAAAACTTAAACAAACCATCACAATGTTTTCAACGATAAATCACTTCGAAGCCATTTCAACCAGGTTATCCATTTAATTTTAATTTATAAATTGTGATAGCTTATAAATGTGTCCTATTGGTTCAAAAAGGATCTATTCTACTTTTTAGAATTCTTGAGTTATTACTTGAGTTATTATTTGGGGTAGTTTGTTGAACGTCTTTTTATGTTAGTACAAATCCAAAGACATGATAAAAATTTCAGTTTACTTTTTAAACTAAGAAGGATTAATTAAACATCTAAACTAAAGCAAAATTAGATTACATTTTAGTGTTCCTAGGTCTTGATGGTTTTACAAGATATATTGCGTTTACGTTCTTGGCTATATTAGTAGAAGAGAATAGGTACGTTCGATTTGACTGAAACAACTTAAAAAACAACAACAATTGCATTCAATTTATCAGTTGTATCAGTTGCTTCAGTCAAATCGAACACGGCTTATATTAGTAGAAAAAACGAAATTTCAGGATGCAAAGTTTAGGTTTTTGGGCATATTATTATTATTGAGGATGAATCTGACTTTAGTTTTTTCAATTCATTTTAATTGTAAATTAGAATTTTATGATGCCAATTTTTGCAAACTTTTCATTTAGTTTAATTTTATTGAAAAACGGTTTCGCGATTTTTAAAACAACCCAAAATGCAATAAAAAGTATAACCCTTTGCGTTAAAAAGCAATTGTTATAGAATTGCTTTGCATTAAGCAATTGATAGTACATATATCAAAACTAGTTTTACTCAGCGTTCTTTGGATTACATAACTATCATATATTAAACATTTTAAAAAATTATCAGCAGTAATCATCCAAGGGCGGTGATAATTCGAAATAATCTTTTAAAAATTTCGAAAGCAAATACATATATTGATAATAGCACGAAACCGTAGGCCGATGGCTATTATTAATACCACTTGCTGTAGGAATATTCCAAAAAATTATGAGAATTTATCAACGAACGAGGGGAATTCGTTTAGAAATTTTTTTGCCATTTTTCATTTCTTTATATATTTTTTATGAATTATACGTTGGCCTACTGCCAACCATATCAGTTAACTATTTCAAAAACTATTTGATAATTTTTAATATCCCAGTAGGCCAGAAGTATAATTATTTGTTATTAATATAATTTAAATGTTATTGGTGAAATTGAATGATGTCATTACATTTTAGAGATTTTAATTGGGTTAAATTAAAATAAAACCTAGGCAAAAAATTTTGTATTTTATTTATTTAAAAAAAAAAATTAAAATATAAAATGATTTTGGTCTCCAAGTTGTTTTTATTTACTAATATAATAATTTATTTGAACTAAATTTATTTAAAAAATCCTTGTAACATAAATGTAAAGCCATCAAATTTTGTTTAAAAGTGGTGTGGTTATGATTGTTATTAACAAAATGGTTTGACTTTAAATTTAAAAATAGACTTTAAATTTTGATTATTTTTCTTCTTTCTAAAAGTCTGACAATATTCCTTAAATCAGTCTTTAAAACATTTTCCGGTTTTCCAGTTGTAAAATTTTTCAAAACAATCACAATTAAATTTGTAAATTATTGAGCATGATTCTAATTGGATATTTAATTTTGGTTTCAATACTTTATATAAAATTCTAAGAGATGGATTTTATATTTATATATTTTTAAATGGTTCCTAATAATATTAATCATATGATTTGTATATTCCATTTTATCAAATATTGTTTAATATAAGTTGTTGCAAGGAATTTTAAATAAATTAATTCTGGTAGTGTATTTAACCGTTAACACAGTGTACTTATTATGAAATAGACATATGTATCCTACAAATATATTTAAATTATAGGTTTGCTGATACCTACTATAATTAAAAATATTTTTTTAGATTTCGTCTAGCAAATATCCCAACAAATAAATATGCCACGAGGAGTTCATACTTCTAAAAGAAAAAGCGGGTTCCAGCAGAGAAAGGCCAAACAGGCTAAAATAGATGATGTTCAGAGCATATCTGGATCGATTTATAAATATGTTACAAAACCTGATGATAGCCAAAGCTCATCAAAAGAAACTGATTCTCACGTAAATGCAACGAATGTTTCAGAGAATATTGGCTCATCTTCAGAAAGTAACAGCGACAACACAGAATTAATAATGATAACCCATGATGAAGACGAATCAGAAAAAAATACTGAAAATGATAGTGATAATGCTGCTAATGCTTCTACTATCGAAGACAGTATTTGTATGAGTGAATCATTTCAGGACTTAAGAGATGTATCACATTGGAATATACCCGTCTCTGATAATGTTTGCATTGAAATCATAAAAAAAGGAAGTGAACATTTTCAAAATAGAGAAGGGCCGTTTGCTACTGTATCTAGACCCGGGTTAGACACAAAAGGTAATGTTCGCCATCTTTCTAAAGAATGGTTTTATAAAGTGATGCCTAATGGAGAAAAAATTCTGCGTTCATGGATGGTTTATTCTCCTATAAATAATAGCCTGTACTGCTTCTGCTGTCGTTTATTTGCTGTCACCAATAGTTGTAATATAAATTCAGCATTTACGACTGAATTTCAGAAGTGGTGGAAGCTAAATCCCAGAGTAGCCGACCATGAAACTTCAAATGAACATCTGTAGCCCTATTCCTGTACATCGTGAAATAGGAATTGAGAAATAAATTACAGCAATTTTTTCATAACTAGTATTCCGTGCCACGGGAAATTGCATTTTCGTATTAGAAAATTTTCTTTATTTCATTCATTGCACTTTTTTCTCAATTCCCAATTCCCAGGGAAATGCAGGAATAGACGTACTGGAGAATTTTGAAAAGTGGAAAACTTTGGAAATGAGGTTGAAATGTCATAAAACGATAGGAGGCGCAGCCTTACAATTAATAGATAATGAAAAACAGAAGTGGAAACATCTTTTATCCAGATTATTGGATATAACTTTCTTTTTATCTAAACAAAACCTAGCATTTCGGGGACATGATGAAGGACAAAGTTCTTCAAATAAAGGCAATTTTTTAGAACTAGTCAATCTATTGTCAAAGTATGATGTAGTGTTAAAAGAACACATTTTGAATTTGGAGCATGGCAAATCACCAAAAGTATCATATTTGTCACCAGATATACAAAATGAGTTCATAAATGTTTTAGCGAACCACGTAAAGTTTAAGCTTGTCAACGAAATTAAATCAGCTAAATATTTTGGAATTATGTTTGATAGCACACCTGACATTTCACATATTGATCAAATGTCTGAAGTGATTCGTTATGTGAAAATTGATGGTAGAAAAGTGGAAGTCAAAGAAGTATTCCTTGGATTTTTTTCTTTACATGGAAAAAAAGCCGCTGATTTAAGCGATGAAATTCTTTAAAACCTTAAAAATGACGGTTTAGAGGTAATGAATTGTCGTGCCCAAGGTTATGATAATGCAGCTGTTATGAGTGGTATACATGGAGGAGTGCAAGCTATTATTAAAGCAAAAAATAACAAAGCAATTTTTGTGGGCTGCATAGATCATTCAATTAATTTATGTGGCCAACACTCATTTGCACAAAATGTAGCTTGTGTAACGTTTTTCCGAACAGTGGAGGCCATTTTTACATTTTTTTCTGCTTTGACTAGCCACTGGGAAGTGCTTGTTAAACACAGCAAAACAACTGTTAAAAGACTCTCAACAACGCGTTGGAGTGCTCATTATGCTGCAGTAAAAGTATTGGTCGAAAATTTTTATGGGATTGTGGCAACAATTGAGAAGCTAAGTGATCAACAAGAAAATGTAGACACTAGAGGCGCTGCACACAACCTTATGCATGCAGTGTGTGATTTTACGTTTCTTTGCTATCTTTTGTTTTGGAATGATGTTCTTAGGGAAATAAATTGTGCTCAGATTGGATTGCAAAGCAAAGGCTTAAATATTGATCAATTAATTACAAAAATAGAGTCCCTTCGTCTTTATATTGAAGAAAAACGAAATGACATGGTAGAACAGGCAATAGATCTTGCTGCGACGAAATCGGAGAGCTATGACATTCCAATGGAAAGACGAATTCGTCGTAAAAAACGAATGGCTGGTGAGTTGGCTCCAGATGTTGGACTGACACTGAGAGCTGAACTTAAAAAGGACATGTTGGAATCTCTTGACCGATTCAGTGTTAAACTCCAAACAAGACTGAAGTCAGTTCAAGATGTTGCTTCATTGTTCGAGGTTGTTCAGACAAAGACTTTGCTTTTGGCGAACAGTGAAGAGTTGAAATTATCTGTATCAAAATTTACCAGTTTTTATGATGAGGTATCGGAAACGGGACTCCTTACAGAGATACCAAGGTTGAGGAGGCATTTAAAAGCGACCAATGTTACAGTTTCTAACTGGGTGTGCCTAGACTTTTTGAAATTCATCGTGGAATGGGATTTTACAGAATCTCTTCCGAATCTTATGGTCGCACTAAAGTTATTCATGACTATTTGCGTATCAGTGGCTTTGTGTGAGAGGAGTTTCAGCAAATTAAAATTAATTAAAACTTACTTGCGGGCAACAATGACCCAAACGAGGCTTAAAAATCTTGGCATATTAACCATAGAACATGAGGCAGCACAAAATATAAATTTTGAAGTTGTGGTTTCTGAGTTTGCAGCTGTTAAAGCTAGAAAGAAGAGATTTTAAGTGTATGTATATAATATGTATGTGAGAGTATATTAATTCTACTCTTATTTTTCTTTTACTATACTTTCCAGGGTTGCCACTTGTATACATTTGTATTAATTTGGATACATTATTTAAAAAATTTATTAAATGGATACTGGGTACCAAAAATTCGCAAAACTACTGGAATGGATACAATTTATTCGCAAGAAAACATTGTGTATAAAATGCATTAAATGCATTTGAAAATGTTTAATAAATTGTGTTACATTGTTCGTCGTATTCTCTTTTATTAGAAGATAAAGGAACAGAAAATTGGCGAACAGTGTAGCAAATATAAACAGTTGTGGAAAAACGATAACATTTTTTGTAAACAGTTCAGAATTGAGTGCATTTAAGGTTGCATTATACCGTAACCGTTGCAATGAAAAAAAGGAATTCCAGGTATATTTTGCGCTGAAACCGCACAATATAGGTCGTTCTCAAACAAATTAGCA
The DNA here is from genome assembly GCA_963693315.1 of Diogma glabrata. Classification (NCBI taxonomy): domain Eukaryota; kingdom Metazoa; phylum Arthropoda; class Insecta; order Diptera; family Cylindrotomidae; genus Diogma; species Diogma glabrata. Next base: position 71,316,351 of record OY856188.1, on the reverse strand, counting down.
ACATCAAATAATCATGTATACATTTGGATACTCTTTTTTTATACAACTGGATACATTTTAATTTTTTTGAGTGACGACGCTGATACTTTCCTAAAAGATTCATTTTCATACATCAATATGAAAGAATGTATAATAAAACAGTACTTTAATTATATATAACTTATTAATAATAATGCTCATTTGCATTAATTAAATAATTTGTATTAATTAAATAAAATTATAAATTACGTATATCGGGGTGGTTATTTTGTAGCGTTATCTCACTAGGTGAGATAAAAAGTGAGATAAAATATTTGTCTTTAATCGATTATATTAGATAAAAGAAATCATTTAGACATAATTTTTTTATCTCACTATTTATCTCACCTAGTGAGATAACACTACAAAATAACCACCCGGCTTTTTATTAATATTGACTGTTTTCATTCCTGGGGTGACACCATAATATCCGCCCCGGGTGTCACCCATGCTAGCTACGCCACTGTCTACATGCGCTCTGCTCTGTGTGCTTTTATTAGTAATGGAGCATTTCACTGAAAGAAAACTTTGAAGAGCAGACTAAATATGCATAGCGCAGATATTTGATACGAAACACGATTTTGATCGAAAAACCGGTCTAAGAATGACAGCATTTTTAGTGAAGGTTTTCGTTTTTTGGGTTTTGTCGATTTATGGCCATCGTCTTATTTCGACATTTCTGCCAGAGTTTTAAAAAAAAAATTTGGACAAACATAATAATAAGACTAATTTGTAGTATAATATAAAAATAATAATAAGAATAATATCATTTATAAATCCAGACTTATACACTAATCTAACACCAGTCAAATCACTTCATTTGTTGACATATTTGCATATATTTTACCGATTTCTTCAAATAACCTACATTGTTCGTTTGTTTTTTAAATTAATGGGGACGCATATTTTTCTTAATAGGTAAAACACTTTCAACCTGTAGCTTTGATATTATTGTTCATAATCCTTTTCTTCAATACAAAGGTTCTATTGCAAAAACTTGCTGCATCAATGTTTCTAAAAAGAGGAAAAGAATTTTTCAATTTTCCAATTTTCTATATTTTGAACATGTATCACATATATTTAAACCAAATAAAATATGTATTACATATGTATGTAATACATATTGTGTTTGTTGTAAATTAGAAATATTTGTTGCAACGTAATGTGTTGGATACATACAATTGTATCATGTATGTATATAATAAATATATAAATGTATATAATTTTCATCTAAATGAATTTGTTTGTCACATTATACTTTAATTTTCCATTTGAATGGTAATTCTGTTTTGCGGAAAAAAAAATCGATCAAATATACCTAAATTGAATAAAATTCAAGTATAAAATATAATATACATTTAGGCATACATTTAACCATTAGGAAAATTAAAATTATTAATTATAAAAAATCTAAATTAAATTTTAAAATTTCGGCTCCGAGGTGCATTAGTACCTGTTAATGGCCTTCTCATGGCAAAATTTCTAACTCCTGTGTGCTACAGATTTCGCTGGAGAGCGCACGCAGACAGACAAACACTTTATTTTATTATTATAGATAGACTAGCAGGACCCGGCGTACGTTGCTACGCCTATAAAAAAGTTTGTGTGCGTAGATTTTGTTGAATTAGTAAGAATAATTTCAAAGAGTCATAATGAGAATAGAAGAAGCCTATTTTAATTTTTTCATTTGGGAAATATGAATAACAGAGATCATTAGCACTCTAGCTAATCAATCCAGATAGTTTGAAAATTGAAGGGAAGGTCAACATTTGAAAGTGATTGGTAAAGAGTTTCGGAGAGTTTAAATTAAACACTTGCAATTTTTCGCGTTAATCGGCTTAATATGTGTCGCGAAAAATTAGGTGCACGTCAAAACATTCGTTTATTGGGTGTTACAGTTGTCAATGACGTACTTTGGAGCCGTCATACTTGCAATACAAAATAGGCACACCGCACCAAAATTTACTGTTTTATCGTACCATTTCATGTTGACTAATTTCATTTATCAATCTATCCAGATTATTTGCTGATCTTAAATAAAATCCATTTAGATTTTCAAATATATTTTACCAACTATTTCCAATGCTCTACAAGCGCTCTGCTCTGTGTGCTTTTAGTAGTAATGGAGCATGTCACTGAAAAAAAACTTTGAAGAGCAGACTAAATATGCATTGCGCAGATGTTTGATACGAAACACGATTTTGATCGAAAAACCGGTCTAAGAATGACAGCATTTTTAGTGAAGGTTTTCGTTTTTTGGGTTTTGTCGATTTATGGCCATCGTCTTATTTTGACATTTCTGCCAGAGTTTTAAAACAAAATTTGGACAAACATAATAATAAGACTAATTTGTAGTATAATATAAAGATAATAATAAGAATAATATCATTTATAAATCCAGACTTATATACTAATCTAAAACCAGTCAAATCACTTCATTTGTTGACATATTTGCATATATTTTACCGATTTCTTCAAATAACCTACATTGGTTGTTTGTTTTTGAAATTAATGGGGACGCATATTTTTCTTAATAAGCAATACACTTTCAACCTGTAGCTTTGATATTATTGTTCATAATCCTTTTCTTCAATACAAAGGTTCCATTGCAAAAACTTGCTGCATCAATGTTTCTAAAAAGAGGAAAAGAATTTTTCAATTTTCTATATTTTGAACATGTATCACATATATTTAAACCAAATAAAATATGTATTACATATGTATATACACCAAACCAAGAACGTGTTTGTTGTAAATTAGAAATATTTGTTGCAACGTAATGTGTTGGATACATACAATTGTATCATGTATGTATATAATAAATATATAAATGTATATAATTTTCATCTAAATGAATTTGTTTGTCACATTATACTTTAATTTCCCATTTGAATGGTAATTCTGTTTTGCAGAAAAAAAATCGATCAAAGATACCTGAGTAAAAGTTGAATAAAATTCAAAGTATAAAATATAATATACATTTAGGCATACATTTAACCATTAGGAAAATTAAAATTATTAATTATAAAAAATCTAAATTAAATTTTAAAATTTCGGCTCCGAGGTGCATTAGTACCTGTTAATGGCCTTCTCCTGACAAAATTTCAGACTCCTGTGTGCTACAGATTTCGCTGGAGATCGCACGCAGACAGACAAACACTTTATTTTATTATTATAGATAGATTATAGATTATTTTAAAAAGTAACGTTTTCAAATGATGTAAATGGCAGGGTTGAAAACCTTTATGGTTATTTTACTGTACGGGTGGAGACGTTGAAGGAATTCTGCGACAAAAGTAACAAACTTCTTGGATACAGTGAATCTAGCTGGCTAGCATTAATGCCAGCACTAGAAAGAATTTTGAAAATGTACGAACTACTGAAATCATATTTCCTAACGGTTGAGAAATGCCCAATTAAAATAAAAGAATTTTTTGAAAAATTAAATAGTAAACAAATAGTAAAGGAAAGCATTAAATAGTTATTAAATAGTAAATTTATGCACAATCTAACTATAGCATCTAAATTTTTATTATTTAGTATTTTGAAGAATTTTTGCATTTTGTCCCACATTTTAGCGATTTGACTATGGTCACTTTAGTTTAGAAGAAAGTAATTATTAAATACGGGATCTGAATAAAGAATTGTTTTTTTTTAAATAAAACACAACGCAGTTTATTTCATTTGCATGGAGATTTACGTCCACAAAAATATAAAATAAAATAAATATTTTAAAATCGAACTTCTTATAATTATTAACATAGAATAAAATGATACAGATATACTATAAGGAAATGAATAAATTAAAGAAAAAAATTTCAAGTTTTATTTTGTATGTATATTTACTTTAGTTTTTGCTAGTCAAGACAAGTAACCTGTTTTTTGCTAGAAGACATATTCCCGGTAGTTATTCAAAATCAGCTATTTCAAAATCAGTATATCCGCTTGATATTTTGCAAATGTATAAAGGACATAAATGATGATATAATTTTAAAACCAGAGCCACAAATGATAAAAATTTTAATTGTTGTTAATCAATCATATGCAAGATAAATTTAACAAAAACTTTTTTATTGCTACAAAAAGCTTAAGACTATAAATACCGTCAACATTTCAACACAACAGCATTCAAGAATATCAATCTATCTTAGTATTTTGTTACAGCGAGAATATTTAAAGTAATTTAGTTCGTATAAAATGTATTTTGGGATCCTGATGAACTTAACCGTAGGGCTATTAGTTTCATGGATTATTTATCGTTGGAAAAATCGTAGGATATTTGAATGTACCAAAAACTGTGCTGAGCTAGATAACTATCCTCTAATTGGATGTGCACATTTGTTTTTACGAAAACTGTCCGATGGTTTGTAAGGTGTATTCATCTTCGGTGGTTTACCACAATATTTCATAAATTTTTAGAAATATTTCATTTCGCCGTTGACATAATAAAAGAAACTCCATCTCCATTTAAATTTTGGATTTGCAACAAATTGGTAATGGTACTGGCAAAACCTGATGTTCAAAAAATTCTAACCTCACCAGATTGCTTGAATAAAGGATCTACTTATGATGTATTGCCTTTTCGCTTTGCATTAATTCAATCAAAAAGTAAGGAAAATTGTCCACAAGCATTTTTGCTTATAAAACAAACTCTCATGTTTTTTTCAGAGGAACTTTGGAAGCCGCACCGCAAACAACTAAATCCAACATTTTACTTAAGTTAACATGATTTTTTAGGGTCAGTTGTGTAAAGTGCAAAAGTGTTTGCTTGCATAAAAATTCTTCTATGAGGTTGCTACGAGGCACTTAAATCTGTGATGCACGGAAAATAATTATTTTCAATTTTTCAAGATTTCGAAATTTTGATTATCAATCATTAATCAAGTACTGAATTTTCATAAAAAATCTTGATTAAATACATTTTTTCAATGAAATCAAAAAACGTTTCCCCATGATTTAAAACACCAAGAGCATAATATTGGGCCCTATTCAATAAAAATCTTCTATCAAAAATTTCTGCTATTCTTTAATTTTTTATATGAAATTTATAAACTTCAAAATAGAAGAAAAAAATAGAAGAATCGGTATTCAATCCCAATTTTTTTCTTCTCAAAGTCTTTTATGCATAAAAGATTTTGTTTTTTATAGAAGTAACTAAAAAGTTGCTTTTATGGTTAGAAGAAAATATGTAATTTCAGTACTTTATTTTGTTTTGTACAAACTGGTTTACTAATAATTTTTAAAATGGACTTTTATTTAATGCGAAGACAAAGAATGCAGCAAAATCTTTTGGCTAAGTATAATTTATTAATTTTATTAATATGATCTAAAATCTAATTATATCTATTTATTAAAATCATATATAGGAAAAGATTACGAAAAAAGCTTAAAAGCATTAGGACCAACAGTAATCCATTCGAAATACCAGATAATGTGTTTCACACACTTTTTCGCCTATGAAAAGCAGAACGTTCGTCACTTGGTAACGGTACTTGAACCAAAATCTCGAATGACTTCAATACCATTTCATATCCAAGTATAACCCGTTGTTTTTTTATAAAATTTCAAAACTGTAATGAATCTGTTTCATATTTTAAGGTACTTGCTACGCTTCACAGGCAAGGAAGTTATCGGGCTTCTGTTGGAAGCAATTATTTGCTTGGACTTTCGCAACCTTGCGTTTCAAGGTATATCGAGAATGTCACATCGTTGATATATCGATACCTAGCACCGATACACATAACATATGTAAAATATGTAAACCGCTTTCAAATTTAGAAGAGAAGGCGCAGGCATGTTGGGGGAAGCTCGCGGTAGAGGGAATTTTTTGAAGGGGTGAAAGTTTTCGATGTTATACCATTGGATTTTGCGGCCGTCGATTTTCAAGCTGCAACACCTATTAAAAAATGAAATATAATAAAATAACTGAAGGAGGCATGTATAGAGGATATTAAAGAAGAGGATATAAGGAAAATAATTTTTTTGTAATTATATTTTTTAATAAAATTTTTTTTTACAAAATTATAGATCGCCTATTTCAGCAGTTTGCCGAACATGCTGAAGAAGATAAAAAGCAATACAAGGATGAAAGTATGCTACGAAAAAAGTAAACGAAAACATTTCTAATGTGACCACCGTCTTACATCACATCTTACAAAACATCTTAAAAAATTTGCTGAAAAATAATAAAAATGTATTTCTAAAAATGCTTTTGTTTCTATTTAATACATATTGATTTGGTTTGATAATTTCTGAATCCATTGTTGTTTTAAGGCTTAAAATGTTTTAATTTCTATTTTTATATCTTAGTTCGGGTTCAGTCTTTAAGATCGTTGTTGGTATGAATTTGAGGTAATCCGAAGTGATTATAGATAGTTCATAGTAATAAATCTCGAAGCTGAGTTCCCAAACCTCGCCACTGTTGTCTTATTGATGAATTAGTTATAAATTCATCAGGTTCTTCATTATCTTGATCGGCATTTACAGTTAAGTTATCTATTGCATCGAATGTTATAGCTTGGTCATTTAAAAACATGTTGTGTAATGTAAAAATGGCATATATTATATGAGCAGCCTTTTTGGGAGTGTAATGCATAACCCTATGACGAAAAAGGCACCTATACCAGGATTTTATAATTCCAAAGTAGTTTTCAATACAGTTTCGTGTTGATGTCAGTTTTTTGTTAAATTGGTTCTGAATTTCTAGTATTGGCTGAGCAAATGGTACCAAAATCCATGGTTCTGAAGCCTGAGTCACCTAAAATATACAAAAATTGCTTAGTAAATAAGATAAAAAAAAAATTATTGCAATTTTTTATCTAATATAAATTCAGACTGAGTCGTAACTGATCTAAATTTGTTTAGAAAGCCCATGCGTATTTGCGATGTTTTCCAAATACCTGCATCATGTGCTGATCCAGAAAAAGACGCGTCTGCGTAAATGACTCTTAAATCGGCATTACAACACTAAAAATATAGATGCCCGAAATTTCTAGTCTCTGAGACAAAATTTGCAAAATTCGCTGCAACAAAATTAGGCCAATAGAATTACGGATTGTACGTGTTGTTGTCGGTAACAGGTCAGAAATTTTTTTAAATCTCTAGGGTAGGGTACTCACAAAATGGACATGCCGAGTCCACTCGCCCGGCACCTGGGGACTAGAGTTATGCAACTAAGTGTGCTGTAAATTTTTTTTTGTTTCCTTGTAAGCGATATAACTCGTAAATGGTGCACTTTAGGATACCGGTGCTCTGGAAATTTTTTATTCCTCAAATGTTTTTCTATAACTTAAAATTAAACAAAAAACAAAAATAATTTGTTTTGTTGCAAATTTTTGCGAAAAAATGTCTAAAAATCGATATTTTTCAATTGAATTTAGTTATTTGCAAATAATTGTTTACAACATAATTGACACCTTTATCGTGTAGTTGAAACCTCGAACAAAAAAATTAAGCTTCAGAACGTTTCATTCGGCCTGATAGTTTTTGCACAATTCCATTTTGCATTAAGCCCCTAAAAAAGTTGTTAACTTTGGGCAAGCCGCAAGGTCTGAGTTTTCATCCGATTGCAATCTGCTTGACAGGAATTGAAAGGGTGTAGTGTCAGCTTTAATTCGCCTTTATGTTGCCTATACTCATATTCAACATTAACAATTACAGTGGTTCAAAAAAACTGCGAAAATTCCTTAGTTGCAAAATTAAATTTCTCAACCAATTTTGACCTTAACGAGATGCGTTTTTAAAATTTGCAAAGTGCTTAGAAAACCTCAGATTTTAGAAAATTGACCTTTCTAACATGATTTGGGACATGATTACAAATAAGTAGCTCATTACTTTTTCATTAAATTTATTTGTCATTATAATAATACTCAATTATACATCGTGTCGCTACGTACGTTTTACGTATACTATACAGTACGTTTTATTTTTTCACAGAGTACGTTACAAGCAGGAGGCAGAGTAACCAATCGCGTGTTGGGTAGGCACAGACCCAGCATCTTGTGAGCACAACAGTATCATTTTGGAGGGAAATTCTCGGTTCCTGTCGATATATGGCATGCAAAATCAATGTCGCAATCGTGGTTTCAAAAACAAACTGGGCCATAACTCGGTCCAAATCATGTTAGAGAGGTTTCTTTTAAATCTTCGGTTTTTAAGGAATTTGCAAATTTTAAAACCGCATCTCGTTAAGTGGAAAATTCGTTGAGAAATTTAATTTTGCAACTAAGGAATTTTCGCGGGTTTTTCAAACCCCTGTAATTGTTGCTAATATTGAATATGGGTATGGGTATGTTATTTAAAGCTGACACTACAACCCTTTCAATTCCCGTCAAGCAGATTGCGATTGGATGAAAACTCAGACCTTGCGGCCTGCCCAAAGCTAACAACTTTTTTAAGGGCATTAAGTGCAAAATGGAATTGTGCAAAAACTATCAGGCCGAATAAAACGTTCTGAAGCTTACTTTTTTCGTTGAGGTTTCAGGTACAAGATAAAGGGCTCAATTATGTTATACAAATTATTTGCAAACAACTAAATTCAATTGAAAAAATTTTTTAGACATTTTTTCGCATTTTCTCGCAAAAATTTGCAACAAAACAAATTATTTTTGTTTTTTTTTATTTTAGGTTATAGAAAAACATTTAGGGAACAAAAAAGTTTCAGAGCACTGGTATCCTAAAGTGCACCATTTACGAGTTATATCGCTTACAAAGAAGCAAAAAAAAATTTTCAGCACACTTAGTTGCATAACTCCAGTCCCCAGGTGCCGGGCGAGTGGACTCGGCATGGCCATTATGTAAGTACCTTACTCCAGAGATTTAAAAAGATTTCTGACCTGTTACCGACAACAACCCGTAAGCCATATCTTTTTCCTTTATTCTATTGGCCTAAATTTTATTATAAGAAATGCGTATAGCCAAAATTGAACAATCAAAATTTTACATTTATTCATTTTAAATTAATAAAATTGATATATATATATTCTACATAAAAAATAAAAATTTTGCAAAGAAATATACTTAAAATTATCCGTTTTTTAAATTTTAAAGTTTCTTTCTGTTCATGTTTCTTTTGTTTTGGTATTGAAAAATTTACAAGGAAGGTTTGATGTCACAACTTGTAAATATTTTTTATCTTTAAAATAAAATTCAATATAAAAAACTTATAAAATATTACATTTGCAAACGAGTTTTAATTTTATATACATATATATATGTAATTTATCAATTAATTTTTAATTAAACAGCAACGAAAAATTAAATATGTAAAACTAATTTACAACAAAACTTACTGTCAAAAATGAAAATAAAATAGAAGATTTGTGTTCGAAAAAATAAATTAACATTAAAATAGCAGAAAATTTCCCCTCCGCAAATTGAATACCAATTTCGAACAGTCTTCTATTTTTCAATTCTGCTATTTATTTTTGGATAGAGAAATAGAAGATAGAAGATTTTCACTGAATAGAGCCCATTATTTTGAAACAAAAATGCTTTAATTTAAGAAAACAGGAATTCAATTCAAATCAAATTTGATTGAATGTTTTATGAAAATTTATTTCAAAAGCAAAAACATTTTACTTCAAAATCTTATTTTACGTTTTGATTCAAGAATTTTTGTTTTGAATTAAAATTAATATTATCATACATAAAATCAGTGCCAAAAAACCTTAAATCCATAGTAAATACTCTAGTTCAAAACTATTTGTTCTTAACTAAAATTTGAAAAAATTATTTAGCAAGACAAAAGAAAATTAAATCAAAATATTTTATTTTGATTGGAATTTATGTACATTAATTTAATAAATTATTGATGTAGATCTTTTGATGCAAAATACTAAGTTTTGAAATTAGAAATCTTTTGGAAAATTTGCAAAAGAAAAACAGTTACTTTTGTTTATTAACTAAAGAAACAAGTATTTTAAATTAGGAAGTTTATGATCAGTGTAAAAATTATTATTTCAAAACAATTATATTTATTAATTTAAAACTCAAAAAATAAAATTCATTAATTTTATATTTTAAATGAGTTATAATAAATTTTGACGGTCCTCTAAAATTTCAAAACATTGATTTCATTGACAACAAAACGTTAGTTCAAAACATAATTGTATTGTTTCATATTCATAACATAATTGTAGTTAAAGTTTAATCTTATAATGCTTGAATCACATCATAAAATAATGTAAAAACAACAAGATTGATCGAAAAGAATTAAACATGTGCCTTTCAGTTTAGTTTAAATTGTTATTCATTACAAAGCAATTTGACTTGTTAGAGCAATAAAATGTCGCTAAATACTAATTCTAGTGTTATTAAGTGCTTCTGATCAGAACACTGCAAATATAATTATACATACGAGAATATGATACAGCATTTCAAGAATTATTGGACTCATGGGGCATGGGGTTGCTTTATAATAAATTAAGAGGTAAGTAAAAATGGTATGACATATAATTAAAATAATATATACGTAATACGAATATATTTATAGGAGCTGGATTAGACGAAGTAAGTTTTAAATGTCTAACAGAGGATGAATTTAGGATGATCTTGGAAGGATATTTCCAAACGTATATGAAATTGGAATTAAAATGAAATTTCTAATGGCGCTCATAGAATGGCGCTCTAAAAATGTAAGTGGAATTAACTTAATACGATTTGTTTGTAAGAAACTTATATAGAAGTAGGTAATACCATATATTTTGTAATCCTTTACTTAAGTCAAATTGGATAAGCTCATAAAATTTTAACAAAAATTCATGAATATAACTTTGCGTATTATTAATATAACTTTGAATAAAGACGAATGTGTTTATGGATCATACTTTTACTAGTAATCTAAGTAATCTACGAATTATGTTTGTATTTCTAGAACTACAAAGCACAGGCCTTAACGTTTAGTGGTTCGATTGGCACAGAGTCAATGTTAGAAAGGATTAAAACAACATCTGACGATTCTCCTGCAACACCATCACTAATGTATTCTAATGAAAGCTAGACTCAATTAATGAAAAAAAGATTGACTTCAAAGTAAATCATGCTGGTAAACTGCATATATAACAGAAAACGTTTACAAATTTTAAGGCAACACTAATATCGTTTTATTTCTAGATCCCCGAACATATGGAAAATATATTGAAGACAAAAAATGGTTAGCTGTACATCAATCTCCTTTCGAAGAGATAAAATTAAAATGGGAGTCAACATCTCAGTTGAGAATAACTAGTTTCAAAACGAGCTCTGAAAAAAAGGTAAAATTGTTATAGAGTAGCCGCTATTGAATTTACGAAATATGTTCAGATAATACAATTTCCGCCGACATGTAAATTTAAAAAAAAAAGGTTAAAATAAAATTGAATCTTTTAAATTAAAAATGTAATTGTGTATTGTCAATTTTTCTATATTTTATTTGGTACATCACTTTCACAATATTTTATGTTAAAACTTTTAACTTTTAGCTTTAGTGTGTTTTGAATTAAAATGTTCTTTAAACTATAAGTATAATATCTTTGTACTATTTTGTTGATAAATTTAAGAACTCGGTAGTGATTAGGAGTACATGTTTATAGATGCTTTACAGCTTTTATTTTACCAAAAAAATTTTTTTAATTGTTGAAATTTTTCAATCATAACAACAATTAATAAAGATTTGTGAAAGTTTATAATATTTGTAAAATCAGTACATACTTTGCCTAGTTAAATTTAAAGATACTAAGTACAAATCATATCACCTATATTTTAACGGAAGTTTTAATTTAAAATATGCTTTTTTTAAAATTAAAAGATTTTAATTCAATATAAACCCATAACAATATATATATATATATATATATATATATATATATATATATATATATATATATATATATATATATATATATATATATATATATATATATATATATATATATATATATATATATATATATATATATATATATATATATATATATATATATATATATATATATATATATATATATATATATATATATATATATATATATATATATATATATATATATATATATATATATATATATATATATATATATATATATATATATATATATATATATATATATATATATATATATATATATATATATATATATATATATATATATATATATATATATATATAAATAAATATATATATATATATGTATATATATATATATATATTTATATATATATATATATATATATATATATATATATATATATATAAATATATTTATATATATATATATATATATATATATATATATATATATATATATATACCCCTATAAAATAAAAATATCTTATATTTTGAAATGAAATTTAATTATTTTGATTTAAAACAAACTAATTTTAAATCAAAATCGATAGGCTTATAATCAAAATAGGTATAATTTTCTTTCAAAATATTGAAATTTTAAATCAAACTATGCGGATTTTGAATTAAGTTTTTTTTGTTTCAAACAAAATTAGACGAATTTCAATTCAAAACTTAAATGATTTGCATCCGAATAGAGATTTTTGTTTCGATTTTGAATTAAAACAAAAATATTTAAAATCAACATATAAAAATTTCAGACAAGATAAAGATGTACACACTGATTTTAAATACGTAATCTTGAATTGATAGCTAAGAAAACACGGGCGAGTATTTGTACATTAAAAGTTATTGATTCAATGCAAATAATTTTAATAGAAGAAAATATTTTTTTCCGTGTGAGAATGCACCTCATGATACCGTTTTTTTAGATTCATGGAATGTATATTCACTGTAAAGTCTATCGATTTTTGTACGTATTTTATAACATGTCGTCTGCTAATGCAAAATTGAAGTGTACACGCAGCAAGATTTCAATTGTTCTAAACAAATATAAAAATAAATAAATACATAAGTAAATTAATATATAAATCAAAACAAATACAAAAAAAATTTTAATAGTTTATTTTCTTTGACTCGCTGAAGAGATTGGATTTGAATTGGAAGCCCTAATCAGTGACGATTTACTGAATGCACTTCGAAGCGAGCAATCCAATTGGAGTAGAGAGCTGATTCTACCATTCTAGCTGTGAAGTTCGAGATAGGAATGGCTTCAGGCTAGCGAGTATAGCGGCCAATAAAAGTGACATAGTACGTTTATCCTCAGAGGTAGGAAGTGGACCAATAATATGAGTGAGATAAATTATAGAGACTATCGAATACAGATTGACAAAATTTCTTTGTAGTCCAACGGTAGTGGATTACCAGAAGAAGTATCGCAAATAATAGTTTTGGCGCTAGAATTGCCAAACGAAATAGCATGGATCGGAGTTGAAGTGTGGTACTAGTATTCCACCCTTCAATTCGTTAAATTTGAGTTCGTTATTGTTGAACTAAACGTCACCAATTTCGTCTTAGGTAATGTTTTCTGGAATTAATATTTGCTCAATACGAGAAAGTGTGTCGGTGACTACATTAACAATTCCAGAAATGTGGCAAATATCAGTCGTGAACTGACTGGTAAAATCTAGATGACGGAATTGGCTAGGACTAACTTTGGCAGAATTTTGCGACAAAGCATAGATTAGTGGCGTATGACCGGGAAAAAGAGTGAAGATTCTACCTTAAAGAAGATAACGAAAACTATTGATACAGGAATAAACTGCTAAGAGTTCACGACCATAAGCGCCATATTTCTATTGTGACTCATAGAGTCGCACAGAAAAGAAACTAAGTGGTGTCCAACAATCGTTAATTTTTTGTTGGACAAGTGCCTTGTTGGAAGCATCGACTTTTACGGCAAGTTGAGCAGAGTGGAAGGGGCGAGGAAAAGTTCTTATCTTACTGAATTGCTGCTTGCATAAGTCGAAGGCATAAATGGCGTCTTTAGACCATTGAATGACGCGTTGGTCATTCTTTTTAGACCCTTTGAGAAAATAGTTGAGAATGGCTTAATTCAGACCATTGAATGACACATTTGTCATTCTTTTTAGAGCCTTTAAGGAAATCGTTGAGAATGGCTTGATTGCCACCAGCATGAGGAATGAATCTACGGTAGAAGTTAATCATTCCGAGAAAACGGCGGAGTTGCATTACTGTTTCAGGACGTTCGTAATAATTGATAGTATCGCCACGTTCAGGAGTAGATTTGATTCCAGATGAATCAATAGAATGTCCGAGAACGTCAACGTTGGTTTTAGCAAAGTTGCATTTATCAACGTTGATAATGAGACCAGCGTCACAAAGACGTTCAAAAACTGTCCTAAGATGTTTGAGGTGATCTTCAAAGGTTTCCGAAGCAATAAAGGAGGTCATCTATGTAGATGAAACAGAAATTAGGTCTCGGAGAAGGGAATGCATGAAGTTAGAATGAATGTTGGAAGGAATACGAAGCGTTTCGCAATCCGAAAGTCATTCAAACGAATTCGAAGAGTCCACACGGAGTTGAAATTGCAGTTTTTGCAATATCACGCTCATCAATACTAATTTCGATAGTCGATAGTGGAGAAATATTTGCATCTATGAAGTTGATGCAAAAAATCCTGAATATGTGGAATAGGATATTTATCAGGATTAGTGGCGTTATTAAGAGAGCGGTAGTCACCGCAAGGTGATTCCACTCACTCCACTCGCCGTTCTTCTTCTTGATGAGGTGGAGAGGAGAGGACCAAGGGCTGTTTGACGGACGGCAAATGCCTTGCGACAACATAATGTTGCATTCCGTCTTGGCGATGGCCAGTTTCTCAGGAGCTAATCGTCGGTACTTACAAGCGACGGGAGGACTGTGAGTCTCAATGACGCTAGTATAGTTGTATTTGACCGACTTAGTCAGATCTGGGAGAGTGGTGATACCCTTAAAATAGTTAAAGATATTTCAAATTTGGATATCACCGTATCATTATTGATGGTTGTTAGCGAGAGCGTTGGAAAACTTGAGATTTTGGCGAGAGTGAACAATGGATGTTAGTGGATCGACGAGGCGTCAATTTTTAACGTCAACTAGGAGACCATACTTGTTCAAGAAATCAGCTCTAAGAATAAGGATGGTAACATTGGCGATAACAAAGGTCTGACAGATCACACTTCTGAGACTAATGTTTAGAGTTATAGTTTTGTTACGATATGTGCTAACGGGAGTAGCGTTAGCAGCGTAGAGAGTAAAAGCTGATTTCTTTGATGGTTTATCCTCTGTTGTTGTGGGGAGAACTGAGATTTCAGCACCTGTGTCAACCAAGAATTGTCGACGGGAATTGAAATCAAATATCAGAAGACGTAGTTTGGAGAAGCTATCATCACACGCCGCCTCATGTAATGAGCTTAGGAGTTTTTTTTGAGATGGAGAATTTGGGCGATTGAATTTTCAATCGGGGTCGCACTAGCGTGCGTTATCCCCGTAAGTGTGATGGAAATAACATATAACATCGAAAATTTGGGTGCGCGACTTGGAACGAGGTCGCACGGAAGATTGGTTAGGGCGATAGGGGCGATTCTGACTATAACTTTCTAAAATAAATGATTAGATGAACAATTAAATAAATATTTATAAATTTAATGTACTTGTTACAAAAAATAGTGTGTATTACTAGTGCGAATGCGTTTTCCAAACGCGAGTTATTTGCTGGCAAACTAACTCTTGTTTGGAAAACGCATTCGCACTAGTAATACAATCTACTATTGTTCATTTTCAATGTGTCCAGTTTATTCCAGATGCTTGTTTGAAGTTTATTGAGTTGAATAACAAAAATAAATTTAACAAAGGTAGAGACCAGAGTTCGACGTATATAAACGTGTGTGTATTTAAATTGCATTAACTTTAACACTGAGATAAATTATAACTTGAGATTATATTTGATTTTCAAAATGCATATGCATTTATTTAATCGCAATGGAGATTTTAAGAAAGTGAAATTAGTTCGTGGAAAAACCACATTATATTTTTGCTACGTTTTGACAATTTCAAAAATTTTTTTACATCTCATTTTTTAAAAGCAAATAACTTCTTCTCTTTAACACCGGTATTTACGAGATCATTGTATTAAGGTGATCTCCACTAATCGAGCGCTGCATGAAAATTCTAGTTGAAATCACCGAAACTGAAGTTACCGCCACAACTCTACTACATTGAATAACTGCGCCAAACCATCAATTCTCGTATTCACTTGGAAAAAATACTACTATAGTGTGGTCTGGTCACTGAAGACTGTTATAGAGTTTCATTGATTATATATTAACTGATGAGGTTAGTTTAGTGCTTCAAAGTAGTAATAAGTAACAGAATCGGTTGCAGAATTGTCATTTAAAATGCAATGAAACAAGTATGGTCGTTAAAATTTTCATTGATTGTATAGCAACTGATGTGGTTACTATAATGCTTCAAAGTGACAATTAGTTACTGATTCAGTCACAATGAGGTTTCAAATATACATAAAGCAACTTTCACTCGCCATATTTTATTGCACATCCTATGTTATTAAAAGTGAGATTATGAAAGTGATAATTGAAAATTATTCAAAAATGAATGAAAATTGTATTTCTAGCGAAATAATTTATCATAAAGCGTTGCATGGGTTAACGATAGTAGTAATACTATGAAAAAATGGTATTTTAATGCGTAAATATAGATTTGAAACGTATCCATTTTTCACATTCATTTTAAAATAAGCTTAATTTTAGAAAGCGCTCAATATTTGGAAGGCATAGCAAGCCATCTTTTACAATAAAATTGAAATCATTTGTGAAATTTAGTTTGGCAAATTAGCGAAAAATATTTGCAGGGTCCATTGTATTTTTCATCAACTTCATTCTTGAAGACATTATTGGACATTATTTTTATATTTATCTTAGAACTGTGTGGATGTTTAGCAATTAATATATATGACAATACCCTTGCAAATACAATGTATTTTCTTAAAAATGGTATAAAAAACTTTAATATTCACTGCACAGAAACAAACAATTGCAACTATAATGCACGTAAATACTTTTTTGTAACTTGTCAGTTACAGAGATGTTGAATAGAAAGAATCAGTCACAGTTCAGATGTCACTATCTAAATATTAGTCAGTATAAGGTTCCACTAAAACCGCTTTGTGACTGTTGCCAAGTAGTTTCCTGTGACAGATTTACAACTATGATCAAGTAGTTTCTGTTCAGTTTCGTGTGACTATTGTTAGTGACAAAAAAGTAGTCACACAATGCGCCCGCCCCTTGCGCATTTTCGGTCACAAACGTGCTAAAATTGCAGCTCCCATGACACATTTAGTGCAGGGAGTTCAGTCACACAGGAGTCAGGTTGACTCTTTAGAAACCAATTTTTCTTGTCGGGTCTTCACCCCAACTTCCGGTTTTTTACTTCCGGTAAAAATTTTTTGTAATTTTTTGAAGTTTTTTCATTATCTTTAGTTTCGTGTGACTATTGTTCGTGACAAGAAAGTAGTCACACAATGGGCCCGCCCCTTGCGCTTTTTCGGTCACAAACGTGCTAAAATTGCAGCTCCCATGACACATTTGGTGCAGGGAGTACAGTCACACAAAAGTCAGGTTGACTCTTTAGAAACCAATTTTTCTTGTCGGGTCTTCACCCCAACTTCCGGTTTTTTACTTCCGGCAAAAATTTTTTGTAATTTTTTGAAGTTTTTTTATTGTCTTTATTTTCGTGTGACTATTTTTAGTGACAACAAAGTAGTCGCGCAATGAGCCGCCCCTTGCGCTTTTTCAGTCACAAACATGCTATAATGGCAGTTCCCATGACACATTTGGTGCAGGGAGTTCAGTCACACAAAAGTCAGGTTGACTCCTTAGAAACCAACTTTTCTTGTCGGGTCTTCACCCCAACTTCCGGTTATTTACTTCCGGTAAAAATTTTTTGTAATTTTTTGAAGTTTTTTCATTATCTTTAGTTTCGTGTGACTATTGTTCGTGACAAGAAAGTAGTCACACAATGGGCCCGCCCCTTGCGCTTTTTCGGTCACAAACGTGCTAAAATTGCAGCTCCCATGACACATTTGGTGCAGGGAGTTCAGTCACACAAAAGTCAGGTTGACTCTTTAGAAACCAATTTTTCTTGTCGGGTCTTCACCCCAACTTCCAGTTTTTTACTTACGGCAAAAATTTTTTGTAATTTTTTGAAGTTTTTTTATTGTCTTTAGTTTCGTGTGACTATTTTTAGTGACAACAAAGTAGTCGCGCAATGGGCCGCCCCTTGCGCTTTTTCAGTCACAAACATGCTATAATGGCAGCTCCCATGACACATTTGGTGCAGGGAGTTCAGTCACACAAAAGTCAGGTTGACTCCTTAGAAACCAACTTTTCTTGTCGGGTCTTCACCACAACTTCCGGTTTTTTACTTCCGGCAAAAATTTTTTGTAATTTTTTGAAGTTTTTTCATTATCTTTAGTTTCGTGTGACTATTGTTCGTGACAAGAAAGTAGTCACACAATGGGCCCGCCCCTTGCGCTTTTTCGGTCACAAACGTGCTAAAATTGCAGCTCTCATGACACATTTGGTGCAGGGAGTTCAGTCACACAAAAGTCAGGTTGACTCTTTAGAAACCAATTTTTCTTGTCGGGTCTTCACCCCAACTTCCGGTTTTTTACTTCCGGCAAAAATTTTTTGTAATTTTTTGAAGTTTTTTCATTATCTTTAGTTTCGTGACAAGAAAGTAGTCACACAATGGGCCTGCCCTTTGCGCTTTTTCGGTCACAAACGTGCTAAAATTGCAGCACCCATGACACATTTAGTGCAGGGGTTCAGTCACACAAAAGTCAGGTTGATTCTTCAGAAACCAATATTTCTTGTCGGGTCTTCACCCCAACTTCCGGTTTTTTACTTCCGGTAAAAATTTTTTGTAATTTTTTGAAGTTTTTTTATTGTCTTTAGTTTCGTGTGACTATTTTTAGTGACAACAAAGTAGTCACGCAATGGGCCCGCCCCTTGCGCTTTTTCGGTCACAAACGTGCTAAAATTGCAGCTCCCATGACACATTTGGTGCAGTGAGCTCAGTCACACAGAAGTCAGGTTGACTCTCTAGAAACCAATTTTTCTTGTCGGGTCTGCAACCCAACTTCCGGTTTTTACTTCCGGCAAAAATTTGTTTCGTAGTTTTTTGAAGTTATTTCATTGTTTTTATCCACACTACAGCCTACAATAATGAAGTGATTACGAAAAAACTTATGGAGAAATTTTCAATTAGTGTGAGAAGATAATTATCATATTTTGGAACACATTGATTATAGTGGCGGGAGGTCTACCATACAACTGCTTAGTTTTCATACATGGTTTTTAAAGTTTGTTGGGAGCATACAGACTTCATTCATTAATCAATTTTGAAGACACTTTGGAAAAAGATGAAGACTTAAATGACAAATAATTGATTGGTTTTTGGACAATATTGCGATAAGTGGTGGGGTGCCTCCCGAACGCCTGTTTATTGTGTCACCATTTTTTTCAGTGTTTGTTGGGAGCAAACAACATTCGCTCGTGAATGAATTTTGATGACACTTTGGGAAAAGATGCAAATATGGCAAGGAAAAGATTAACTTTTGAGTGATAGTGAACAAAGTGTTGGAGGGTCCCCCAAGCATTTGTTGTTTTGAAAGCTCAATAACATCTGTTCCTGATAATCGAGTTGGATGAAACTTGGTACATAAGCATTTAGTACGGTTCACAACAATTCTGCTCCCAACTTCTGGTTTGTCACTTCCGGTAAAAAATATTTTTAACTTTTTCTCGTACAACAGAATTTATGTTTGTTGAGATACTGCTGCTCTCTTTAATATTTTTATAATTAGATTTACGCGAAATCTACAACATTTGTAAGCTTTTAATTAAAGTATTTGATGGATGCTAGCTCATTATATATCTAGAACACAATGTTTCCAGAGCTGTGGTGAAGTCAGCCTATGCATTAGCGTTGAAATATTTTTAAAATAAAACACTACGTCATTTATTTCATTTGCATGTAGTTTTACGTCCACAAAAATATAAAATAAAATGAATATTTTAAAATCGAACTTGTTCTTATAATTATTAGCATAAAATAAAATGATACAGATTGACTATAATTAAATAAGTTATAAGGAAATGCATTATTCAGTTTGGGCAAAATTTCAACTTTTATTTTGTATATATATTAACTTTAGTTTTTGCTAGTCAAGGCAAGTAGCCTGTGTAAAAATAACTCTTGAGTTGTGTTAAGCACAAGATTTTTAAATATAGTAGACATAATACAGGTAGAGGGTAGCCATTTCAAAGTCAGTATATCCGCTTGATATTTTGCAAATGTATAAAGAGCATAAATGATTATATAACTTTAAAACCCACAAATGATAAAAATTTTAATTGTTGTTAAACAATCATATGCAAGATAAATTTAACAAAAACTTTTTTATTGCTACAAAAAGCTTAAGACTATAAATACCGTCAACATTTCAATAAAATTGCATTCAAGAATATCAATTTAACTTAGTATTTTGTTACAGCGAGATTATTTAAAGTAATTTAGTTCGTATAAAATGTATTTTGTGATCCTGGTGTACTTAACCGTAGGGCTATTAGTTTCATGGATTATTTTTCGTTGGAAAAATCGTAGGATATTTGAATGTACCAAAAACTGTGCTGAGCTAGATAACTATCCTCTAATCGGAAGTGCACATTTGTTTTTACGAAAATCGTCCGATGGTGTGTAAGGTATTCATATTTTCTTTGGTTGTTTACCACAATATTTATATAAATTTTTAGAAATATTTCGTTTCGTCGTTGACATAATAAAAGAAACTCCATCTCCAATTAAATTGTGGATTTGCAGCAAAATGCTAATTGTACTGACAAAGCCGGACGATGTTCAAAAAATTCTAACCTCACAAGATTGCCTGAATAAAGGATCATCTTTTGATGTAATGCCTTTTCACTTTGGATTAATTCAATCAAAAAGTAAGGAAAATTGTACACAAGCATTTTTGCATATAAAACAAACTCTCTTGTTTTTTTCAGAGGAACTTTGGAAGCCACACCGAAAACAACTAAGTCCAGTATTTCGCTTAACTCTACTTAAATCTTTTTTCCAAACATTCAATGAGGTTTCAATCCAGTTGTGTGAGGACTTAAGTTTAGTAAAAAATAAAATCGAATTCGATATATTTCCAATAGTTGGTTATCGACAGTTGGATTTAGCTTTGCAGACAATATTTGGTGATACTTTCCCCACAAGTATAACACGAACAATATTGGATAACACTCAAAGGTATTTCTATCAATTTATTCAAAATAATTTTTGCTGCTACTATTCTCTTGGTTTTTTAACAGGATTTTACAGATCTTAGGCAGGAAAATTATAGAATATACCACGACCGCCATATCGAATAAAATAAGACAATTTTTTAAAATCGAATCGATGGATCGTAAACTTATGGATAAAAATTATGCATATCTAACTTCTAGAATTGAGAAACATAAACAAGAATATATTGCAGAAGTGCAGAGAAATAGCGGATGGTTAGAAACAGAGGAGGAGCTGCGAAACAAACCGGAGATTTTGGTGAAACAACTTATCAAATTAACAGAACTTGGGTACATGAATAAATTATTCCTCAAAGATCATATTGAATTTATGTTAATAGCTGCAATGGATACAACAGCAGTTTCAATTTCAGCTATTTTACTTTTATTAGCGATGGAGCAAGACGTGCAAGAACAATGTGTTGTAGAATTAAGAAATGTGTTGGGAGATAAGCCTGAGTATATCGAATTTGAAAGTTTGTCAAACCTAACGTATTTAGATCGTGCTATGAAAGAATGTTTAAGACTAATTACAACCGTACCGTTTATTATAAGAAAATGTGATAAAGATATAAAATTAGGTAAAGTTTTATAGTGTTTATACATAGTCATTTTTATTGATTTTAACATTTCAGATAGTTGTACGATTCCTGAAGGTACAGATATTATAATATCAATAGTGAATATGCATATGGATAAACAGCAATGGGGCGAAGATTCTGAAAAATTTAATGTTGATAATTTTTTACCCGAAAATATTGCCAAACGTCATCCGGTTAGTTATTTACCATTTAGTTATGGTTCAAGAAACTGTATCGGGTATAAATACGCTGGCTTTGCAATGAAAGTTATGATTGCGCATTTACTGTTAAGGTTTAAGTTTACAACGAAATTAAAACGTGAAGAATTAAAATTTACGTTTGGGTTGTCGATTAGATTACTAAATGGTTATCCTCTTTCGATAGAAAACCGTTAATCAATGATAAACTTAAACAAAAAAATTCTATTAAGAATAAAATGAATGATTTTTATACCTTTTGCCTGGTTTTGCTATGCTTTTTTCTTTTGCTCGAAACTTTATTACAATTGTCGTTGTTGAACCCGAGTTAATAATAATAAACCGTTGATGGTACTGTCATATGGCCCATTCGATTTTTACAAATTTGGCTATCCCTTTCCACGTACCATGGTGTCAGTATAAGTTTTCAGCTTCTCTTAAATGGCTCATAACTATCTCTTGCTAGCATACTACAAAGCATGCATCATACATGCTTTTTCCTACTACATGCAATTCCCTTTATTTATCTCAACCAGGCGTTTACATCTTTTTTTATTATGGTTGTTAAGATAGTCTCCATAAATGGAATAAAATACAATGCAATGCTCAAGAAACTTTAGTTTCTTGGAATTATAATTTTGTGATTTTTATTTAAATGGAATAGAATATTATTGCCACACACTCCCCTCTTAGTTTCATTGAAGAAGAGACGATATAGAGATTTTTGTGCTACAGCAAGAAGGAAGCGAGTAGGAGTACGAGTGGTTCTGCCTGCTTGCTACTCGAATGTGTTGATCTTTACAATTAATGACGAAATTTTAATCGTCGTGGCTAATGACTTGGAGGAACCTACGAATGGAGGTTGTAGAGATTTACGTACTATGTCCGTACGTAAAAAAAACGTGTTTTGATGCAATAGAGGGACCAAGGTGAGTAAAATGTTGTTTCGATTGTGAAACGAGTTCAGATTGGGCAGTGGAAATAGAGTTTCCGCTAAAGAATTCACCAGGAAGACAAGTTTTAGTCACGTAGACGAGCTCTGCCGATAAAGACAGGAAGTATTCACGGAAAGGAACGTAAACCGAATAGTATTGACAGTAAAATACGCGTCCAGTCCTTTCTGTCGTAAACCATTATCGCGGATTTTAGAATTCGTCGCCAAAGTTTGATGCAACCGTTACATTTAGGATTGTAACTTGTCGTGCGTTTTCCTTCAAAACCGACAAGTCTTACCAACTCGCTGAAGAGATTAGAGTCTAATTGGGAGCCTTGATTAGTGACGATTACTGAAAGTACTGCAAAATAAGCAATCCAATTAGAGCAGAGAGCTGTGATATCCAAGATAGGAATAGCTTAAGATACGAACGTTTCTCCTCAGAGGTAGGAAGTGTGTCCATATATAAATTTCGAAAACTCTCTGAGAAATAGAGGGATAATAACCCAAACGTGATTGAGTATAGCGGGAGACTTTAACCTTTTGGCAAGACGGGCAGTTCTGTGCCATTTGTCGTACACACTTTTTAGTGGATGGCCACATGACTTTACCAGTAAGGAGTTTGACGGAACTGTAGACTTATAGGTGTGATAAATTCTTGGAGACTTTCGAATACAAATTGACGAAATGGCTTTGTATTCCAAAGGTCGTGAATTATCAGAAGACTAATTCCTTGGGTTCGTTATCAGTCGTGAATTGACTGATAAAATCTTGATAATGGAAGTCAAGCTTCTACCTTTATAAAGATACCGAAAATGATTCATAACAGAATAAGCTGCTAAGAGTTCACGATCATAAGCGCTATATTTCTGTTGTGACTCGCCAAGTCGCACATAGAAGAAACTAAGTGGTGTCCAAAAACCGTTAATTTTTTGTTGGACATCTACGTCAAGTGCCTTGTCAGAAGCGTCGACAATTTTGGCAAGTTGGGCAGAGCGTGAGAGGTAAGAAAGAAATGTTGCTTCACTGAGATGCTGTTTGCATAAGTCGAAGGCTTAAATGGCGTCTTCAGACTTTTGACGCGTTTGTCATTCTTTTCAGACCCTTTGAAAAAATCGTTGAGAATGGTTTGGTTTTCATCACCGTGAACAATGAATCGACGGTAGAAGTTTTTATTCCAAGGAAATGGCGCAGCGGCATAACCATTTTGGGACGTTTATAATGATTAATAGCATCGACATATAGTAGGTTTAATTCCAGTTAAATTAATAGAATGTCCTAGAAAGACAACGTTTGTTTTTGCAAAGTTGCATTTATCAACGTTGATAATGAGACCAGCGTTAGAAAGACGATCGAAAACTGTCATTTGATGTTTTAGATGTTCCTTGAAGGTGTCAGAAGCAATTAAGAGGTCATTTATGTAGATGAAACAGAAACAAGGTCTCGGAGAAGGCAGTGCATAAACCGTTGGAAAGGTTGTGCAGCATTTCGTCACCCGAAAGTCATTCTAACGAATTTGAAGAGTCCGGACTGAGTTGAAATTGCAGTTTTTGCAATATGGTATCCACTCATCAATAGGAATTTGAGAGATTGCGAGATCAATTGTTGAGAAAAATTTGCATCCATGAAGTTGAGGCGAAAAATCCTGTATATTGGTAATTGGATATCTATCATGAGTAGTGGCGTTTTTAAGAGAACGGTATCACCACAATGTCTCCACCTACCGTTTTTCTTAATGAGATGGAGAGAAGATAACCACGGACTGTTAAACGGCAAATTCCTTGTGACAACATAATGTCGAATCCAGTCTTGGTGATGGCCAACTTGTCAGGAGCAAATTATCAGTACTTAAATGCGATGGGAGAGCCGTGAGTCTCAATAACTGAGTCACATTGTGTTTCACAGACTTAGCTAGGTTATGGGGTATAGTGATATCATTAAAATCCTTAAGGATATCTTGGATTTTGATATCAACCGTATCATTTTTGATTGTTGTTAGCAAGAGCATTGGAGAAAAAGAGATTTCAGCAAGAGTGAACAAGGATGTTAGTGGATCGACGAGTCGTCGATTTTTAACGTCCGCTAGGAGACCACACTTGTACAGAAAATAAGTTTAAAGAAAAGGTATGGTAACATTGGTGACAACAAAGGTCTGACAGAACACACACCTAAGACCCATTTTTGGAGTCAGTGTCAGTGTAAATAAATAGTATTATTCCACATGTAAGCATGTGATGAGAATATATTCCCATGGTACAATTGTTTTAGATTCATTGAAATGTATTCACAAAAATACCGTTGATTTTGTACGTATACTGTAATGACCAAAAAAAATCTGATTAGTACACACTTTCTTTTAAAATCTAAAACAAACTATACTAATTAGTTTGAAACAATGTTTTCCTTTTGCTGAAGAGCTGCGAGAGATGGAAAATATTGTTTTAATTCCCATATCCACATTCCTTTCATTTTCCCGATCCCCTTCCTTTCTAGTTGACATGGTATTTCGTATATTCAAAGAGTCTGAATAATGAATATTTTATATTTAGTGTGCTAAACATGTCTAACTAATCAATAAAAAAAAAATTTTCAAATAATCACACATACATTCCGAACTATCAAACAATTTGGGATTCGTTTCATAAATATCATCTGTCTGTTTATGACGTTCCTCTGTAATGTATAACTTTTTTTATTCTTTTAAACCATTTAACGGATCTTATATTTCGATATAAGGTAACAATTGTTTTTATTATTATTTTTCTTTTTGTGAAACAAATATATATTTTTTGTCGAACAGATATTAAAATAAAATACGTTGGTTTTGCTTAGGTGTTTGAGTTGAATCATTGATAAGGAACTTTGTTTTACATTTTTATAAATGAAGTATATTTCCAATATTAACAATTGTCTGCTTCTGTCTCTGTCTGCTTCATTTGTTTTTTTATACACGGCAGATTTTTAATGTATGGGATAATTTTTGTTGTTTGCCGGAATAGGAAAACCAAAACGAGGGAGATGAATGGAACCCGTTGATAATCAAAATGATTTGTAAAGCCAAATTTTGAGAATTAATTAATCAAATTTTGAGTGGTGTATCGGAACGAACGTTTTTTCTATTTCGATTATGTGTATCAAATTGATGGTTGTAATTTAGCAACAACCGTTATTGGAATGTACAATCGGGCAGAAAGTTAATAAAGAGTTTGTTGTTTACTAATTATTTTTGAAGGATTATGCAGATCGTTTGTTAAAAAATGTTGTTATAGATTTTCATCAATCCGGTTGGTTCTAAACGGCCTAGCAGATAGTTTCATTAGTTAATAGGATCGAATATACTACAATCAACAAATTAAGTTAAGCTTTTTTTCTATTCTTATTATTCTTATTTTCTTTTATTTTATATACATATTTTCTGAGGTTTTGGTCTTAAAAATGATAAATGATATTAAATTAAATTAGAGATTTTCCTGGTTCAAAGGCCAAGTTATTTTATTTGTAATCCCGGTATAAACACTAACCTATTTAAAACAGTACTTATTATGTAGCATGTTGTCTGCTACTGAAAAATTGAAGAAAACAATTTGAAGATTTTCAATTGTTCTAAATAAATCATATATATAATACACAAAAAACGAAAAAGCATAGCCATATCGTAGGAAAGAAGATTATACGGTAGGGAAAGAAGAAAAATAAAAAACGAAACATAAACGATTTTTTTTACTTCTATTTTAGTATTTTCTCTTCTTCAAATTTCAATTTCAGCTTATGCTTTGCTTGCGGAGTGGATAGACGTATTAAGTTGGATTGTGACTTTATTTCAGGCTTAAAAAAATATTTGTTTCAAAATATCAGCTGTGTTCAAATATACATACTAGGGAGTATCCCGCGGAGCCCGCGGGATACTACCTAGTATGTATATATTAACAAATCAATATATCAATGTTGCGTAATGCGAAGTGACAATTAAAGTGACAATGTCAATGCTATTCCACATAACAAACTTCCCATAATAAACTTTGAATTTATTGGAGAACGATCGTAAGTGGGATGTATGCATTAATGACGCATTCAACACGTCACATCTAAATCAAGTTCATTCTTTGTTTGCAATCATATTGACTGCCTGCTCTCCTTCATCTCCAACAGAGTTATGAAAAAATATAAATCACACATGGCTGAAGATATATTACGTCGTATAACCAAGGAAAAAGCCAATATAAACATAAATTTCACAACAGAAATTTACAACGAAGCGATGATAATGATTGAAGATTTGTGCCTAGATATCGCGTTAAAAGTTCTCAAACAATTAGGAATGGCATCGCCGAATCGATCTGCTCTGCATCTTTCTTCGAAGTAAAATTGCGTCATGAACAAAATTACAAGACGGATGATCTTTTTTCGTATGTGTATTCAAATATTAGAAAGCTAACGTTTGAACAAAAAGCTATTTACGATCAACGAATACAAAATGTTAATAACGGAGTTGGAGGGATCTTTTTCTTGGATGCGCCAGGAGAAACTGGTAAAACGTTCCTAATCAGACTAATTCTAGCAGAAATTCGATCACAACATAACATAGCTTCAGCTCTTGCATTATCTGGCATAGCTGCAACATTGGTACCAAGTGAAAGAACTACTCAATCTGCTTTAAAGTTGCCATTGAATATGCAATTTATTGAAACACTATACAAGAGTTCCAAAGGATCCGGAATGGGAAAAATATTGCAGAAATGTAAACTTATTATTTGGGATGAATTCACAATGGCGCACAAAAAATCGCTAGAAGCTCTTGATCGATCATTGCAAGATTTGCGTGGAAAAACCAGACCATTTGAGAATGCATTAACATTGCTGCAGGAGATTTCTGACAAAAGTTACCTGCAGTTCCTCGATCAACAGCAGATGAAATAAATGCTTGCTTAAATACACTACTTTGTAGCGACGCATAAAAAATTTAAAATTAACTACAAATATGGGTGTCATGCTTGAAAACGATAAATCATCTGAGATATTCTGACATCAATTGCTGACGAAAAGATACCGCAAGATTTAACCTCAGGAAGAATTTTATTGCCTCATAACTTCTGCAATTTAGGGTCGTCAAAAGAGTAATTGCTTGAAAAAGTTTTTCCCAATATTCAAACGAGCCATTCTTGCGCTCAAAAACAAAGACGTCAATGAATTCCACAGTATAACTCAATCTTATATCCAACGTGAGACAGTCACATACAAGCTCGTAGACACTGTCATGGAAGCAGACAGGGATACCACCGCATGTACTGATATTAAAAATCTGCGTGCCAATTATCATGTGGCGAAATACCAATCAGTCAAAACTTTGCAATGGCCTGCGACATGCAGCAAAAAATTAATGGGAAACGTAGTAGAATCAACAATCTTGCTGGACCTTTCAAAAGTTAAGATGTCCTCATTTCTCTCTTACCTACGATGCCAAGCCAACGGATACGCCATTTCAATTTAAAAGATTACAATTCCCAATTTGATTGGCATTTGCAATCACCATCCACATGCTCAGGGCCAAACATTAGAAGTGTGTGGTTTAGATCTAGATAACGATTGTTTCTCACATGGACAATTATATGTTGCGTGTTCTAATGTCAGCGAACCAGACAATCTCTATATCTGCACAGACAATGGAACAACAAAAAACATTGTATACTCTCAAGCATTATGAAATTAAACATGTTAGAAACGTGTGTGTTCTGTTTTCTATATACCTTATATTTCACCAGACTGATCAACTGCAACGCGTGGTCGGGTCCAGCTTGTTTAGATATAAAAATATAAAAATAAAATTTAAAGTTAAATTTATTTCAAAATTTCTAAAATTTTGCATGTCAACTTTGACATATAAATGTAAAAAAATTGTAGGATCTGCAGTATGCATTTCAAAAACTATATTTTTTGGACCACGCTAAAGCGAGTATGGAACAGATTTTTCTTCCTACATTTTGTTAATGAACGCAACAATTTTATTGGTGTTTTACTAATCATAGAACATAACAATTTTTCTTTAGGATGGAGGTTAGGAGAAAGAGGTTCAACGTGAATCCGTAGATTCCGCTTTTCATGCTTGTGTATGCGCACTTGACTTTGAGATTCAGCATAAGATATACGTGCAATAAATTTGGTGGCACAATTGTTAAACATTTGTTTATACAAATGTTTGATTTAAAGAGGAAAAATTGCACCAAAGCCAAGTGACAAGTCTAAGGTAAAAAATACGAGGTATAAGCTATAATCATTAATTTTATTCTTGACAATATATATTTGTGCCAGCCTATAATTGATTAACGGTTTTCAATCGAAACAAGGTAACCATTTAGTGAAACAATCGTTACGCCAAACGCAAATTTTAATTCTTCACGTTTTAATTTCGTTGTAAACTTAAACCTCAACAGTAAATGCGCAATCATAATTTTCATTGCAAAACCAGCGTATTTATATCCGATACAATTTCTAGAACCATAACTAAATGGCAAATAACTAACCGGATGACGTTTGGCAACGTTTTCGGGGAGAAAATGATCAACATTAAATTTTTCAGGATTTTCGCCCCACTGCTGTTTATCTAGGTGCATATTCATTATTGCTATGAAGATATCTGTGCCTTCAGGAATCGTACAATTGTCTGAAACGTAAAATTCATGACCAAATAAAATACGGCAAACACTTTAAATAGCTTTAATGCCTTACCTAATTCGATATCTTTATCACATTTCCGTATAACAAACGGTACCGTTGGAATTACTCGTAAACATTCTTTGATAGCACGATCTAAATACGTTAGTTTTGACATACTTTCAAATTCGATAAACTTAGACTTATCTCCTAACACACTTCTTAACTCCACAACAATTTGTTCTTGGACGTCTTGTTCCATGGCTAATAAAAGTAAAATGGTTGAAATTGAAACTGTCATTGTATCCAATCCAGCCATTAATGTAAATTCAATATGATCTTTAAGGAATAATTTATTCATGTACCCAAGTTCTGTTAATCTGATAAGTTGTTTCACCATGATCTCAGGTTTTTTTCGCAGCTCTTCCTCTGTTTCCAGCCGTCCACTATTTCTCTTCACTTCTGCAATATATGCCTGTGTTTGTTTATGAATTACAGGAGCGATGTGTGAATAATTTATATCCAAAAGTGTACGATCCAACGATTCGATTTTAAAAAATTGTCTTATTGTATGTGATATGACGCTCGTGAGGTATTCAATCAATTTCTTGCCAAGGATTTGTGCGATCCTGAAAATAAAACAAGAGACTAGTAGCAGCAAGAAATATTTTGAAAAAAATTGATAGAAATACCTATGAGTGTTATCAAACATTATTCGTGTTATACTTGTGGGGAAAGTTTCACCAAATATTGTCTGTAAAGCTAAATCCAACTGTCGATAACCAACTATTGGAAAAATATCGAATTCGGTTTTATTTGTTAGTACATTTAAGTCCTCACACAACTGGATTGAAACATCATTGAATGTTTGAAAAAAAGATTTAAGTAGAGTTAAGTTAAATGTTGGATTTAGTTGTTTTCGGTGTGACTTCCAAAGTTCCTCTAAAGAGATACAAGAGAGTTTGTTGGATATTTCAAAAATGCTTGAATTAAATTTTTCTTACTCTTTGATTGAAGTAATCCAAAGCGAAAGGGCAGTACATCATAAGAAGCTCCTTTATTTAAGCAATCTGGTGAAGTTAGAATTTTTTGAACATCATTAGGTTTTGACAGTATGATTGCCAATTTGGTGCAAACCCAGACTTTAATTGGAGATGGAGTTTCTTTTATTTTTTCAACAACAAAATGGAATATTTCTACAAATATATAAAAATATTTTGATTTTTTAACAACTAAAGAAAATAAATATAAATTTCACTCACCATCGGATGATTTTCGTACAAACAAATGCGCACTTCCGATTAGAGGATAATTTTCCAGTTCTGCACAATTTTTGATGCATTCAAATATCCTACGATTTTTCAAACGATAAATTATCCATAACGTAAGTAATCCTACGATTATGTACACCAGGCTCACTAAATACATTTCAAAGTAAAATTTACTAAAACTTCATGCGCCCAATTGATGTTGTTGAATGCTGCTGTATAAGAATCTTGTAGGCATTTATAGTTTTCGGTTAAGTATAAGTTAAATGTTACAATAAAGTGTGGGTAAGATAAAAGTTTTTTGTCTTTTGTATATCCGGTTTTATATTATAAAATCCAAAAACATGTTTTGGCGCAAAATTTTAAACTTTTTAATTAAAAACTTAAAAATTACCTCATTAATTACGTTTTCAGAATAATTTCCACCTCTCGTGTCCAAGGTGAACAAAAATTTGTGTAACATTTACATCAATTTCTTATGCTGAAACATTTGTACATATACTGATGTCTGCTGATGTCTTTTATATTTGATGAAAAACGTGATCTACGCAGGTGAAAAAGTCGAGATTTGAACTTGACCATTTTTGATTTTCCTGAAACTTGACATATAAGTAGTATTGACAAAATAAAAAATAAAACTTACTTTAAAATTTTTTAAAGTGCATAGTTTGAGCATAGGGGGCGGGGCACACCAACATGCATGAAAAACGAAAATTCTGCATATCCGATCTAACTTTGAAATTAAATTGCTCAATAACGGCTATACCAATTTCATCATGCTTTTTTTGTTTCATAGATGATTAGTTAATCGTTTGAAAAAATTAATTTATTGATTTTATAATTAATTTTTAAATAAAAATATTAAAAAAACTTTTTAAAGATGGCGCTAGGGTCGAAGAACAATTGGAATTTAATTAATTTTTTTTCTGAAAATATTTCTATCCTTACTCTAAAATTTATCAAATTTACAAAGAGGCGTTAATTTTAGTTCTTGAGATATTTAATTTTAAAGATTTTTAGTACGACAGAAATTCGAATTTTTCTTCATCTTTTCAAACAATTTTTTGAATAGTTTTTATCATCAAAAAAATTTTAACCTTTTTTTAAAACGACTAACTAATAGTTTTTTTTTAAACGACTAACTAAAAAAAGTTTTATGAAATCGGTATAGCCGTTCTTAAGCAATTTAAATTCAAAGTTACATCGAATTTGCAGAATTTTCATTTTTCATGCATGTTGGGACCCATTATGCTCAAACTATGCACTTTAAAAAAAATTTTAAAATAAGTTGTATTTTTTATTTTGTCCATACTACTTATATGCCAAGTTTCAGGAAAATCAAAAATGGTCAAATTTTCACAACTCTGTCTAGAACACGTTTTTCATTACGAACACGTTAACAAAACTTGTGCTGTATACTTTGCTGATGACCAGAATGACAATCAGTTACTATCACACCTAAACACTTTTCTTTTTTTGGCGCTATACATTTCAAAAATTAACTTGTTTCTATTAAATTAAATTCAGTATAAATAGACTAAAAATTCATTCATATTTACCTAGCCTAACTGAATGTGATCAAAATATTAAATAATACAATGTCATATCCACTTAGTAGTTGTCATTTTGGCATAAAAAAGAGGTCAACCTCGGAATGAGAGATCATAAGCTGAATTTTCGTATAAACCTTTATTTCGGCATTCTAAAAGTTGTCTCCTAAAATCTTGTGTCTGTGTCGTAAGTTATTCAAGGTCAAAGGGTAACAAAAAAAATCGAGCGGCAGGTATATCCGCTAGAAATAGGTAGATTTCAGGGTCAGACAGTTTTGTGTACAAATAATATTAGATGTTATTAGATTTATTTAAAATTAGATGTGTCAGATTAGTGTAAATAAAAAATTTAAGTAGAAAGAGAATAGTTCAAAAAAATTATGAAACCAAATTAAATACATTATCCGAAACAACTTTATCAATGCAATTTCGGAACAGTTTTATTTAAGTTGGTTAAAACTACTTTTAATAACATATTAAATCCACCAAAGATCAAATGAACTACGTCACAACTACAATTATACCATTAATTTATAATCAAACATTATCAAACAATTTTAATTCAAAATCATCTTTGTTGTTGTATTTTCTTTTCTTATTTAATCTTTTTTCAAGGTTTACTTAGTGAAAAAAATACAAGCCAAAGATAATTTGATAATTTTTCTATGGTATTAAATGACTTGAGATTTGTCTTGCAATAGGTGCATTAAACTGCTTATAAGACTGGAACCTCTTGTGTTAGAAAGCTGAAATTTGTTGAGGCTATAGTTTAAAAATTTGCTTAAAAGTTAAAATAAATTTAAAAACATAAACTCAAAAATGATGAAAGCATTGCCTTTTGCGTTTGTTTTCATTTCAAAAGCCCCAGGGTCTCAACCTCTGAACTTAAACAATTTGTTTTTAAGTTTTGGATAGATTTATGTTGGTAGCTACGTGTGCAAAAGTTTTCATTTTTGAGCTTGGTCATTTTCATCTAGATTTAGCACAACAAAGTTTAGGAAATTTTTAAAACAGCTGATTTTTCATTGTCATTTGGAAAAAATGATAGAAATATATTCAATATATTCAATATTTAGAAATTTTTTAAAAAAATTATGATACAAACGAAAGTTATAACGCCCTAGATTATTCGACTTCTTATGCTCTAGCCACTTAGCCGGTACCCGAAAATTATATCAAAAATTTCCATGTCCAATTTCATGTTCGATAACATTTCATGTCAAACAAATAATTAATTTCATATTGTTCCAAAAAATTAAGTAAAATGAAAATCATTCTTTTGCAACACTTAACAACATTTTTTTGACAAACTTATAATGCAATAATCTAGATTTTGGTTTCACATACCAATACCGACCATCAAAATTTCTCCAAATTCAATGTTCCTATTCGTCATCAATTAAAATGAACGTTTTTAAGCAAAAAATAGGCAAATTTCCTTGTTTTAACACACTTGACGATTTTTTTTACACACTTCCCGTACAGTTATCGAACACATCGTCCTTTTGGCTCTTACAATTGAGTAACTCTATTTTTAGAAACAAAAACTTTTGAGATCCCTTGCAGCGGTTTTCTAGATTTCGTCGGTTGTGACTGCAGACAGACATGCCGTTTTTTTTAGAATCAGTCAGTCCTAAAACGTCAAGAAATGCCGATAAATGGAGTAAGAATTTCATTTTTGGCTCGAGAATGTAATACTTAAGACTTTCAGACCGAAGCAATATCTTTTTCTAATTCATTGGCGTTTTATTTAATGAGAGTAAAATAATTTCTCAAATAATTACACAGTAAACCCAGTAAAAGCTCGTATGTTAAAGTTTAACTTCAAGTCGGCACGGGTTATCGTCATCCAATCGCAGTAAAACTTTTAATTTAAGTTTTTAAGGTCAATTGGAAAAAATTTAGCGGGTATGCGTATAAAATTTTGCAAAAAAATTTTTCTCCTCTATGTCTTGGGACACCCTAATATATATATATATATATATATATATATATATATATATATATATATATATATATATATATATATATATATATATATATATATATATATATATATATATATATATATATATATATATATATATATATATATATATATATATATATATATATATATATATATACACATATATATATATATATATATATATATATATATATATATATATATATATATATATATATATATATATATATATATATATATATATATATATATATATATATATATATATATATATATATATCTATAAGTTTTGTAATGAAAAGATGGACTGTAGTACTGTTGTGATCATTTATATCTGAAATGAGTATAAAAATTCGGTGCTGTATATATTCACTTGCAGCACTTCTAAAATAAATGACAAATGGATGACAAGTAGCTTGTGAATTATTATAATGATAACCTTGAAAAGAATCCTGAATTATGAAGACGTAGTTTTCAGAAAAAACCCCTTGAACAAAGCACTCTCCTGGTTCTAATTTTATTTCTTTCCTCAATGATGGTAGATTGCTGTTTTGCTATAAAGTTGTGTGGTATCAAAATTTGTAAACGGTAAACAAATTTTTTCATAAATTCTTCTACAGTTTCTATTAAAATATCCAAATTGCATCGATCAGTGGTAATCCATTGTTGATAATTGACTTGAAGGATTCCTTTAACGTCAAAATCATTTAGTAATCTTTCTTCCAGTTGTTGTAGTTTTTTTGAACATTCATTGCACTTCAAAGTATGACAATCTTCTGTTAATTCACCACACGAAACAAAGTCAATTAATGTTTTATAATTCTGGAAAGCAGCATCAGTAATCTAAGACATTTTAAAGTGTTGAATCATTAGTTTCATATTTTGATGTATGGTACACACGCACACATTATGAATTCCTTGGGATAATTTTATACAGTCTTGTGGTCAAAGGGACGTGAATTTAGTAAATCCTATTTTCACAACGGGAAACTTATTTTTAAACTCCTATAAGCTTCATTTAATGTACATAGCAATAAGCGCTTTTGTGAATTTATGCTGAAATTGCTCATATTTTCTTTATTGTGCATATATAATTTTTATAATATTTTGAAAAGATCATTTAATAATAAAATATTTGGTATTTAACATTAAAAAAAAATCTCTTAGTTTATAACACCATTTTTATAATTTTCCTTCAGAACAAAAAAAACTGATTCCCGACAGTCATATGCACAGCGAATTTTATCTTTAAAACAAAAAATATCGCTAGTTCTAAACATTCACAAGTTGTTAGATATAAAATAAGCTTCAATTTACTTAAAAAAAAAAAAAAACGGCGTAGCGCCGTCTGTTCTTCAATTACACGGTTTTTTTCTTATGTAACACTGTTAAAAATTATTTCAAAAAATTAACAGTGTACATTTTTAAAAACTTTGTTCTAATACCTATTCAACGACATATCATTTATGGAAATCGATTGAGTAGTTTTTCTACAATCGCTCGTCAAAATGCACTCACATCACAAAATAGCAAAAAATTGATTTCGTAATTTTTTTAGATTTTTTGGCCAACTCAGTTGCCGTCGGTGACGGTTACAAATTTGAATTTTTTTCGTGAACGACAAACGTCTTTATTTTGTAGGCAGTTTAACGTGTATACAAATTTTTTAGAAATATTTTAGTTCGTTAGAATTTTTTCCAAAGAATACGTGAAAAAAATTTAAAAAATTTTTGAAGGTAGTTTTCTCCCTTATTTTGAGGTTTTAAAGCTTAAAATCATTTTTTCGCATTGTATGACACTTATTTTTTAAATTTTTTTTTTTATTTAGTTTGAAATTTGCACTTTCAAATAACTTTTATCGCGTGATGGAAGTAGTATCGATGTGAGCGCTATGTATATATATATATATATATATATATATATATATATATATATATATATATATATATATATATATATATATATATATATGTATATATATATATATATATATATATATATATATATATATATATATATATATATATATATATATATATATATATATATATATATATATATATATATATATATATATATATATATATATATATATATATATATATATATATATATATATATATATATATATATATATATATATATATATATATATATATATATATATATATATATATATATATATATATGGGGCATTTCATATCAAGTGAGACAGCTTTTGAAACCGATGTCTTCCGATCGGGATGAAATTTGCACCAAGGTTAGTCCTTTTGGATAGTAATTTAGACACAATTTTTCAACAAGATCGGTCAAGAACTCTCTGAGTTAGAGAGGGTCAAAATTTGACATTTTGGCCAAACATGTGTTTTTTCTCGTCCATGTAACTTATTACCTATTGTTCTTAGCAAAATTTGTCCCAAATTGTTTAGATAGCTATTTCACCAATCTTTGGAAAAAAAAGTTTAAAAACAAAAAAAAATTATTTTTGAATTTTGTTTTGCAAAATCAAAAACTTTTTTGACGTTTTTTCAAAAAAGGCCCCTTTTTTTTCTTTTTTTTTTTATCAAAAGAAAGCTAAGACCTTTTCCTTTAAGAGCTTTTTGGTCACTTAGTGGGATGCGAGTGGATATCTATCAAAATAAATGTTTTGTAACTCAAGACAAAGGTTTTTCAATTTTTAGCATATGCACTATTTTGAATTTTTTCCTATTTGTGTGTAATTGTTTCTAAAACTCCAAAAATAAAACTTACACTGAGAAACTAGATAAACTAACCTTTCCGACGGTATGTAACATACCTAACTAAAATTTCATACCCTCGATACTGTAATTCCCACAATATGTTAAACTCAGGAATAAAATCACTTTTTCTATAGAAATGTTGAAAAATTAAATTTTTTTATTTATTTGTAATAATAATTAAATTAATACATAATAATAATAATAAAAATAAAAAGATAAATAATCCAATAAAATTTAATCTTTAACACATTAGATCTTAATCCTTTCTTGGCGTTACTAGGTTCAGCTGTTGATTTCACTGCTTGTTTCTTTTCTGCCTTCGGAAAGAAATCGCATTGAGTAGAGACAGAAAACTTTTTCAACTTGAGTCTTCCATCGACAAGCGGTATAAAATCATGGTATTGAGAGGTGCCATCGTCAATCTGCTCTTCAGTGTTTTCAATGTTTCCTCATGATCCTCTGTGCTACTAAAAACTATTTTAGTTTCTTTACAATAATTCTTTGCCCAATGGAATAAAGCAGTCGCATCTAAGATGCGATCTTGATGAGAGCACTGGAGGCTATACTATACTTCGCCGCATTTCTCTTGAGGTTTGCTCCAAAACAGAGGATCTTGAGGAAACATTGAAAACACTGAAGAGCAGATTCGATGCTGCGGTAACAATCGATGGCACCCAATACCATGCTTTTATACCGCTTGTCGATGGAAGACTCAAGTGGAAAAAGTTTTCTGCCTCTACTCAATGCGATTCTTTCCGAAGGCAAAAAAGAAACCAGCAGTGAAATCAACAGCTGAACCTAGTAACGCCAAGAAAGGATTAAGATCTATTATGATTAAGATTAAATTTTATTAGATTATTTATCTTTTTATGTTTATTATTATTATTATTATTATTATTATATATTAATTTAACTATTATCACAAATAAATAAAAAAATTTAATTTTTCAACATTTCTATAGAAAAAGTGATTTTATTCCTGAGGTTAACATATTGTGGGAATTACAGTATCGAGGGTAAGAAATTTTAGTTAGGTATGTTACATACCGTCGGAAAGGCTAGTTTGTCTAGTTTCTCAGTGTAAGTTTTATTTTTGGAGTTTTAGAAACAATTACACACAAATAGGAAAAAATTCAAAATAGTGCATATGCTAAAAATTGAAAAACCTTTGTCTTGAGTTACAAAACATTTATTTTGATAGATATCCCACTCGCATCCCACTAAGCGACCAAAAAGCTCTTAAAGGAAAAGGTCTTAGCTTTCTTTTGATAAAAAAAAAAAAACAAAAAGGGCCTTTTTTGAAAAAACGTCAAAAAAGTTTTTGATTTTGCAAAACAAAATTCAAAAATAATTTTTTTTTGGTTTTAAACTTTTTTTTCCAAAGACTGGTGAAATAGCTATCTAAACTATTTGGGACAAATTTTGCTAAGAACAATAGGTAATAAGTTACATGGACGAGAAAAAACACATGTTTGGCCAAAATGTCAAATTTTGACCCTCTCTAACTCAGAGAGTTCTTGACCGATCTTGTTGAAAAACTGTGTCTAAATTACTATCCAATAGGACTAACCTTGGTGCAAATTTTATTCCGATCGGAAGACATCGGTTTCAAAACTTGGCTCACTTGATATGAAATGCCCCATATATATAAATATATATATATATATATATATATATATATATATATATATATATATATATATATATATATATATATATATATATATATATATATATATATATATATATATATATATATATAAATATATATATATATATATATATATATATATATATATATATATATATATATATATATATATATATATATATATATATATATATATATATATATATATATATATATATATATATATATTTATATATATATATATATATATATATATATATATTGGGCATTTCATATCAAGTGAGCCAAGTTTTGAAACCGATGTCTTCCGATCGGAATAAAATTTGCACCAAGGTTAGTCCTATTGGATAGTAATTTAGACACAGTTTTTCAACAAGATCGGTCAAGAACTCTCTGAGTTAGAGAGGGTCAAAATTTGACATTTTGGCCAAACATGTGTTTTTTCTCGTCCATGTAACTTATTACCTATTGTTCTTAGCAAAATTTGTCCCAAATAGTTTAGATAGCTATTTCACCAATCTTTGGAAAAAAAAGTTTAAAACCAAAAAAAAATTATTTTTGAATTTTGTTTTGCAAAATCAAAAACTTTTTGACGTTTTTTCAAAAAAGGCCCTTTTTTTTCTTTTTTTTTTTATCAAAAGAAAGCTAAGACCTTTTCCTTTAAGAGCTTTTTGGTCGCTTAGTGGGATGCGAGTGGGATATCTATCAAAATAAATGTTTTGTAACTCAAGACAAAGGTTTTTCAATTTTTAGCATATGCACTATTTTGAATTTTTTCCTATTTGTGTGTAATTGTTTCTAAAACTCCAAAAATAAAACTTACACTGAGAAACTAGACAAACTAGCCTTTCCGACGGTATGTAAGATACCTAACTAAAATTTCATACCCTCGATACTGTAATTCCCACAATATGTTAACCTCAGGAATAAAATCACTTTTTCTATAGAAATGTTGAAAAATTAAATTTTTTTATTTATTTGTGATAATAGTTAAATTAATATATAATAATAATAATAATAATAATAATAAACATAAAAAGATAAATAATCTAATAAAATTTAATCTTAATCACAATAGATCTTAATCCTTTCTTGGCGTTACTAGGTTCAGCTGTTGATTTCACTGCTGGTTTCTTTTTTGCCTTCGGAAAGAAATCGCATTGAGTAGAGGCAGAAAACTTTTTCCACTTGAGTCTTCCATCGACAAGCGGTATAAAAGCATGGTATTGGGTGCCATCGATTGTTACCGCAGCATCGAATCTGCTCTTCAGTGTTTTCAATGTTTCCTCAAGATCCTCTGTTTTGGAGCAAACCTCAAGAGAAATGCGGCGAAGTATAGTATAGCCTCCAGTGCTCTCATCAAGATCGCATCTTAGATGCGACTGCTTTATTCCATTGGGCAAAGAATTATTGTAAAGAAACTAAAATAGTTTTTAGTAGCACAGAGGATCATGAGGAAACATTGAAAACACTGAAGAGCAGATTGACGATGGCACCTCTCAATACCATGATTTTATACCGCTTGTCGATGGAAGACTCAAGTTGAAAAAGTTTTCTGTCTCTACTCAATGCGATTTCTTTCCGAAGGCAGAAAAGAAACAAGCAGTGAAATCAACAGCTGAACCTAGTAACGCCAAGAAAGGATTAAGATCTAATGTGTTAAAGATTAAATTTTATTGGATTATTTATCTTTTTATTTTTATTATTATTATTATGTATTAATTTAATTATTATTACAAATAAATAAAAAAATTTAATTTTTCAACATTTCTATAGAAAAAGTGATTTTATTCCTGAGTTTAACATATTGTGGGAATTACAGTATCGAGGGTATGAAATTTTAGTTAGGTATGTTACATACCGTCGGAAAGGTTAGTTTATCTAGTTTCTCAGTGTAAGTTTTATTTTTGGAGTTTTAGAAACAATTACACACAAATAGGAAAAAATTCAAAATAGTGCATATGCTAAAAATTGAAAAACCTTTGTCTTGAGTTACAAAACATTTAGTTTGATAGATATCCCACTCGCATCCCACTAAGTGACCAAAAAGCTCTTAAAGGAAAAGGTCTTAGCTTTCTTTTGATAAAAAAAAAAAAGAAAAAAAAGGGGCCTTTTTGAAAAAACGTCAAAAAAGTTTTTGATTTTGCAAAACAAAATTCAAAAATAATTTTTTTTTGTTTTTAAACTCTTTTTTTTCAAAAGATTGAAGAAATAGCTTTCTAAACTATTTGGGACAAATTTTGCTAAGAACAATAGGTAATAAGTTACATGGACGAGAAAAAACACATGTTTGGCCAAAATGTCAAATTTTGACCCTCTCTAACTCAGAGAGTTCTTGACCGATCTTGTTGAAAAATTGTGTCTAAATTACTATCCAAAAGGACTAACCTTGGTGCAAATTTCATCCCGATCGGAAGACATCGGTTTCAAAAGCTGTCTCACTTGATATGAAATGCCTCATATATATATATATATATATATATATATATATATATATATATATATATATATATATATATATATATATATATATATATATATATATATATATATATATATATATATATATATATATATATATATATATATATATATATATATATATATATATATATATATATATATATATATATATATATATATATATATATATATATATATATATATATATATATATATACATATATATATATATATATATATATATATATATATATATATATATATATATATATACATAGCGCTCACATCGATACTACTTCCATCACGCGATAAAAGTTATTTGAAAGTGCAAATTTCAAACTAAATAAAAAAAAAAATTTAAAAAATAAGTGTCATACAATGCGAAAAAATGATTTTAAGCTTTAAAACCTCAAAATAAGGGAGAAAACTACCTTCAAAAATTTTTTAAATTTTTTTCACGTATTCTTTGGAAAAAATTCTAACGAACTAAAATATTTCTAAAAAATTTGTATACACGTTAAACTGCCTACAAAATAAAGACGTTTGTCGTTCACGAAAAAAATTCAAATTTGTAACCGTCACCGACGGCAACTGAGTTGGCCAAAAAATCTAAAAAAATTACGAAATCAATTTTTTGCTATTTTGTGATGTGAGTGCATTTTGACGAGCGATTGTAGAAAAACTACTCAATCGATTTCCATAAATGATATGTCGTTGAATAGGTATTAGAACAAAGTTTTTAAAAATGTACACTGTTAATTTTTTGAAATAATTTTTAACAGTGTTACATAAGAAAAAAACCGTGTAATTGAAGAAAAGACGGCGCTACGCCGTTTTTTTTTTTTAAGTAAATTGAAGCTTATTTTATATCTAACAACTTGTGAATGTTTAGTACTAGCGATATTTTTTGTTTTAAAGATAAAATTCGCTGTGCATATGACTGTCGGGAATCAGTTTTTTTTGTTCTGAAGGAAAATTATAAAAATGGTGTTATAAACTAAGAGATTTTTTTTTAATGTTAAATACCAAATATTTTATTATTAAATGATCTTTTCAAAATATTATAAAAATTATATATGCACAGTAAAGAAAATATGAGCAATTTCAGCATAAATTCACAAAAGCGCTTATTGCTGTGTACATTAAATGAAGCTTATAGGAGTTTAAAAATAAGTTTCCCGTTGTGAAAATAGGATTTACTAAATTCACGTCCCTTCGACCACAAGACTGTATAAAATTATCCCAAGGAATTCATAATGTGTGCGTGTGTACTGTAATGATCCTCAATGCTATCCAGTCTTCTTAATAACAACAGAAGAGTGAATATCATTGAAGACATTATCAGAAATATTTATCCACAAACTCTATACCAGACCGCTATTGATC
Source organism: Diogma glabrata (assembly GCA_963693315.1). NCBI lineage: Eukaryota > Metazoa > Arthropoda > Insecta > Diptera > Cylindrotomidae > Diogma > Diogma glabrata. The sequence continues at coordinate 71,273,689 of OY856188.1, read as the reverse complement.
CCGGCTAAAGAATCAGGGTATAGGGAGGTGGGGATTACTGGAGAGTTTTGTGGACCTTGCTAAGCGGAAATAAAAATTATAGACAGCAGAGAAAGAAACAAAAAAAAAAATTTGATGAAAAAAAAATGTTGATGGGAAATGGTCATTGGTCCCAAGACGTTCATTGGATTGGTCACCGCACTTCAAGAATTCATACCATCATCTTCCTTCTTCCCTCCTCACCCCACAAGACAAATGAGAACTAGCCCATATTCAAGAAATATGAATTTAAAGGTCAAAAGGAATTTAAAAGAAAAACAAAAAATCGAACAAAATAAATAAGAGACCAATATACATATATATACTTCAATTTCAGTTATATTTCGATATAGTTATATATTTTTATTTGATTTAAATTTAGCATTGATACTTAAAACTACTTACCATCACCAAAGTATCTAAACATAGTAATCTTAATTAATTAGAATGTAATAGACAACACAAACACATAAATAATTTTTTCTTGTATATATTTCTATAGCGTTTAATTGTCACATTGATAGCAATTTCCACTAAAACTGTTTTGCTTTAGATTTAAAAATGTACAAAATATTCTAAAATTGAAAATTTTTTTTATATATGATTCAAGTACAAAAACTCTCTGTTAGCATCTTCCACTAATCAAACAAAAACGATCCAATATTCCCATTGGAATATCTACACCTGACGGTTTTCCTCCTATATTGACATCTTTTGCTTCGATAAAAATCAATATTTCAATATCCAATGTCCAATATCCAAAAAATTCAATATCCTATTATTTAGCTCTTTTCTACGTCACAAATGATTTAGTATGATTATTTCAATATGAGTATAATTATTTAACTGTTAACTGTTGTTAACGGTTGATGCTACCGTCATCATCCATGTGTCTATTATTTTCCCTTCCACTAATTAAACATTCTACCCGCCTTTTTATTCAATTAACCTAATCCCCAGATCGATTTAGATAAATTATTTTATTAAGAGATATTACTTTTAGACTGATTTGTTCTTCAATAAAGTTTTCTGATTAAACTGTTTCCTGTGTCCATTCAAACAAATCCAAACAAAATTCGACATAAAAAAAAATGATATAATAAAACAGTACCTTTTATGTAGTTGAAATCATATTTTCACTATAATGGTTATTGGTTAATCAACACTAACGGAATATCGATCTTAGGATTGATATTGTTCCGATATGAATACATATTGCAAATTTTATTTTATTTTAAACGAAAATCATATTTTCACATAAACACCAATGAATCTATCACTATCTTTTAAACAGTTAATAATATTTCCCGATATAAATATTTTCAGTTTTGTAGGATTTAATTAATAGGACATCACAAACATTAAAAATATTTTTTTTTATGATTTTAAATTTATCACTATTCAAATAACATAATAATCTTATTCAACAAAAAGTAATTAATTAATCGCAACAAATCAAAACCAAAAATAATTTTTCCATTTTTAACTTGACCAAAGCACGGTCACTGAATAATTAATCCGACAACCAACATTTCTTTTCCTTCTTTTTTTTCCCAAAAAAAATATTATTTTAGAATTTCGTTTTTTTAATTGATATTAAACAGGATAATCAGACAAAAAAAATTTATAAAAAAAAAGTTGCAATGAATCAGGGTTTTGCAACAGTCGTGGGGACGTACCTACCCCTGAGATATCTTATGCTTAACCGACTGAGCTAGCCGATCATGGAACCACTAACTCTATTAGCACTTTACGTCTTTGAAATGGTACCTCCCTAGACTTTTACCCTGACTGTCTTCCACGTCGCACATAACATGACCAACCAATTTAGTCACAACAGCTGGTATGTATTTTGGAGCTAGCTTTGATGCAAACCGCTCGCTTGCCTTACTTTGTGTAAAGTTCTTTACATATACGGTTTGACCTACTGTTATACGGGGAACTCGAGACCGTAAGTTGTACCTTGAACACATCTTTTCATTAGCTTGACTCAGATGTTTTTGAGCCTCTTGATAACGCTGATGTAATACATCTGGTTTCTCAGTTAAGCTGGCATAACCACCCGTAAAATCGTGAATTTGGCGTAGAATTGAATAGCTGGAGCCATGGAGGAGGGGGTGTTGACCAAACACTAAAAAATGTGGTGAAAATTGAGTTGATTGATGAACACAGTTCCTTAAAGCATGCGTGATTGCATTTAGATTTTCATCCCATACTTTGTGGTCGGCTTTAATATAGGCTCTTATGGAAGAAATCAAGGTTCTATTGACCCGCTCTGCCGCATTAGCCTGTGGTGAGTACTTGGCAGTAAAAATGTGTTCTACTCCGTATTTAGAGCACAGAGATTTTGTTAGTTGTGATTCGAATTGTCGTCCATTATCTGTTACTAGTACCTCCGGTACACCAAACAGAAGAAAAATTTGATCTTCTAAAAATTTACAAACTTCCACCGCCGTGGCTTGCCTCACGGCTTTCGTTTGCACGAATTTGGTAAGATGATCAACAGCTATAATTATGGAAGTGTTACCTTTTTTGGTTCTAGGGTAAGGACCAAGAAAGTCCACATATATTCGTTGCCAAGGGCGAAATGTCATGTCAAATGAACCTAAAGGAGGTCTAGTAATGTAATTAGCCGCTTTGTTGGATTTGCAGCTGGTACACAGTCCAACAAATCGTTTAACCTCAGTAGTCATACTGGGCCAAAAATAGTAACGGCGAATTAGTTCTATAGTTTTACTTATTCCTAAATGAGCTGACGTTGGTGGACAGTGCGCTAAAGCTATTACCTTTGGCCGCAACGCTTCTGGAATAAGTAGCTTCCAACTAGGTATATCAGTTTCTGGTTCAACATTTGGATGAACATTGATAAACGCATGAGCTCCTACCACTTTTAAATTGGTTTTACCTTTAGATCCATCTAGGTTGTGTATTAGATCTCTATATTCCACCGAGTTAAACTCTGGCGCGTTAAGGTCAATATGTAAAGGTAAATCCGAATTAGGAATAGTATTTAGAATTATGGAATCCATGTCCATTCGAGATAGTGCATCTGGAACGGCATTTTGAGAGCCTTTGCGATACTCAATCTCAAAATTATACCCCTGCAACTTAAGACTCCAACGAGCCAGTCTTCCTGTTGCATCCTTTAAGGACATCAACCACGTTAAGCTCGCGTGGTCTGTTATGACAGTAAATGGCAAACCCTCAACATATGCACGAAACCGTTTAATGGCCAGCACGGCAGCTAGGCACTCCAACTCTGTAACACTATAATTACGCTGCGCGCCGTTTAGTTTATGAGACATGAAGGCTATGGGTCTATCATGACCTTCAATATCTTTTTGGAAGAGCACAGCTCCGACTCCACTACTGCTAGCATCACATTGTATAAAAAATCTTTCTTCGTAGTTTGGGGTGATCAGCACGGGGGCGGAAGTTAAAGCGTCTTTTAAAGACTTGAACGCGTTTTCAGCATCGATGGACCAAACAAATTTTTGCTGTTTCTTTAACATGTTCGTTAAGGGAGCCGATAACGTTGAATACCCGCTAATAAAGCGTCTGTACCATCCAGTTATGCCCAGAAACCGTCTTATTTGACGTACATTTTTAGGGGTTGGGAACTTAGAAATGGCTTCAACCTTGTCTAGGTTAGGTCTTAATCCTCCCTCACCAATAACATAACCGAGGTAATTTATTTCTTTCAGAAGAAAATTGCTTTTTTCTATATTTATAGTTAGTCCGGCGCGTGTAATCCTTTCAGCAACATCGGATAAGAGCGATAGGTGTTCTTCGAAAGTTGATGTGGTGATCAACAGATCGTCTAAATAAACAAATACTCGGTCATGAAGATGATGGGGAATCACTTTATTCATTAACCTACACAAGGTTTGAGGCGCATTGCAAAGACCAAAGGGCATAACTCGAAACTGGTAAAGAGGTCTTCCGGGGATACTAAAAGCAGTTTTATCTTTAGAGTTTGGGTCCAAAGGAATTTGCCAAAAGGCATCCTTTAGATCCAAACTAGAAATATAACGTGTTTGATCCAGTCTACTGAGGAGTCCTTCTATTAATGGTAGGGGATATGCGTCTTTTTTCGTTACTAGGTTGAGCCTGCGAGCATCTAGGCATAACCGTGCTTTTCCGTTTGATTTTCTTACAATTGCCATCGGTGAGCTCCATCCACTATTACTTTCTTCTATAACATTCAGTTCGAGCATCCGGTCAATTTCTTTATAAATTTCCTTTTGCACGGCCGGGGAAACAGCATAGTGCCGTTGTTTTACCGGTACCGCATCTCCAACATCAATGGTGTGACATAATAAATTAGTTCGTCCCAGACCTTGTTTTTCAAAACTGGGTAAAAGTCTTACTATTTCATCCAATCTTTCCTGTTGCGCAGCCGATAAATTCTGGTGATGATTGTCTACCTGAGTAGAAGCAGATATTTCCGATACTAAATTCGGTTGTAGATTAAAATTTTCCCAAAAGTCATAGCCAAGGTATAAACTTTGACTTAGACTCGGGACAAGATAAAATCTCATATCTAAAGTTCTATTGTTATATGATACATGCGCATTCACATAACCTATTACCTGTTGCGGGGAACCACTGGCAGTACGGACTGAAGTTTTCATTGGATGAAGCAGAAGGTTATGAATTTGGATTAGGCTGAGGGAATCTTTACCCAAAGCACTAATGTTCGCGCCACTATCTAATAGCCCTCGCATGGCTATACCATTTAATTCTATGTTGGCATAGGGTCGATTATCATTGACAACCTCCTCCAGAGTGTCAAAGACAGTTTCGGAAATATTCTTTTGAACTTTTCGTCGATGGCGAAAATAATTGATGGAGCGTTGGTAGCGTGGTTTTTTGGAAAAAAGACTAGAGACTAAGTGTGGATGAGTCATTTTTAAGTGGTCCGTGGTGGACCAGGATTGTTGTTGCTTGGATTGTTTGGTCCTATTATCGCAGGTGGTTGAATACGGAGATGACGAGATCCTGTCGCTCGCATCTCCGCAGGGAAGTTTCCCTGTGATCGATTGCAATTGTTACAATGTGGCTTAAGAACCTCTGGTGTTCCACATCCGTAGCAAAATATGCCTCGACAAGGTTGATCACAGTCAAAGTATGAATGGCCCAATCTTCGACAATTCCAACAAGTATAGAGGACAGGAGGACAAAAATTTTGTGGTTTTATATTGCTAGTGGTCCTCAAACGACCAAGCTGAACTGCCTCTATATGTTCTTTATTTTAAACGTTCATACCGTTATAATTAATACTCGGGATACTGTGTGGAGTGGTGATAAAGGAATTATCTACTTCATGAATGTTAAATCGCATGTTCATGGACGTTTCTGGGGTATATCCTTCCATCTTCCAAACATCTTCCGTAGCAACACACGTGCTAACTAAGTCTGCCATAGATTGAACGAACTTACCAGCCAAATGAACACGCAGTCCCGGGCGCATATTATTTCGCAGAATTTCCAGTAGCTCAACATCTAACAAAGCTACTCTCAAGGGTACTGCTATTTTTATTATATCGTAATAGAAATCAAGGAAAGGCTCTTTAGGCTTTTGTTTACGGTTGTTGATCAACTGCCGTATATCTGCATCGGTGCGTCGGTCTTGGAATCGATGTATAAAGGACCCTTTCAATTGTGACCAATTACAATTGGGATTGCAATGTATCGTTAACCAATAATGTTGTTCAGCCGTTCCTTTTAGCAAAATACACACATCGTTCACTAATTGTTTTAGAGACACACCATTTTTAACTGCCAAATGCTCTACTCTAAATAAAAATGATTCAACAGCCATTCCAGAAGATGAACCATCAAATGAAATGCCCCATCTATAAACAGGTGTACCAGTATTGTTCCAATCACTTCCACGGTTACTTGCAGGTGCAGTGAAGTTCATTCGATGAGATACCGATGGTGGAGGTACAGCTGGGTCGTAAGCTAACAGGTCATTTGCTCTTTGCAATTGTATGTTTGATAGAGGATTGTTACCAATTGCCACCGAAGGCTGAGGGTTAATCTGGGCAAAACGCCGATTGACCTCGTTAATCATTTCGGAAAGTTCTCCCATATGTGTTGTTATATTAACAGCGGATACGTTGGAACGGTTGTTCACATGTTGAGACTGATTATGCATGGTAGTTGTAGGGTTTGTATTAATGCCACCCTCAGGTGTTCTTAAATCAGTATGTGTTTGCAAATTGGGGCTACTCGAAACATGAGTAGGGGTGGACGATTGATTGTTTAAATTTTTACTGCAAGAAGGTAAGTTCTCTGCTGCGACTTCTGTTTCTTTAATGTCTTCCACCTGAATGCGGTCAATGGACTCAATTGTCCCATTTTTATCTAATTGTATTGTCCGATGTTTATCAAGGATCTCAATCAGAGCATCACATGATGACAACAACGTAAGAGCGGTCTTGGAGACACCTTTAGCCGTGCTAATCCGGTTAAGACGTCCTTGAATATGCATAAGCCGAGATTGAATTACTCTCAACTCATCAATATCAACTGAATCGGACTCTAACGCGACAGTGTTATGCAACTGTTGTTGCACCTCTTTAAGTTTTGAAGAGCATAACACGATCTCCCTTTTTGGTTGCTTCAATGCGGATTTATGTGCTCTAGTTGGTGGTTCTCTAGTTTTTGCCGCTTCTTCACTTAATATTATAGGTAAACTGTCAAATTGGGCCTTTGCCGAGCCCGTTAACTCTCTTATCTGACATTCCACAAGTAACTCGTCAGGCGCTAAAGAATAATAATCCATTCTCTGTACGTCCAAAAATTTATCAATAAACCCCAAAAAAAAAATAATTTAAGTATATGAAAATAAAATTAAAGTACACTTCAACTGTTCGTAGATAACGTAAGCGTATTTCACAAAAAAATTATTTTATAATAATGTAATACGGAAAATATCGTATAGTAATCTTTAATGTTAATGAAAGTAATATTCCTAAATTGGTATATAAAAAAAAATTGGAACAAAACGTATTTTATACGAGTAAGAAAAACATATAAAATATTTGTATTCTTATCAAAGAAAAAAAAAAGAAATAAGCAAAAAAAATGTGGTCTATAAATAATATTAAAAATTAATTTTAAAAATAAAAAAAAAAATACTTGCTAGTGTTCCGGAGTGAATTATTTTTGGCTTAACTTTACTAACCTTTATTTTCTTTTATATAGTTTATACAATACAAAAGTAACTAATATTTACTAAATTGGATTTTTTTTTACAAACAATAATATTAAAATAGCACTGAAGTACTACAATTATTTGGTCTTTATTTCCTTTTCTTAAACAATCCGCGAATTGTGGGATAGCTAGAGAAGAAAGAGGAAGAGATGCGGGAATTAAATCACTATAACATAAGCGGTAGGACCAATCAAAATATTCCGAACCAAGACAATTTCCAAAGAAAAGATTAGTTCTTAAGGAACAAAAAAAAAAAATTAAAACAAAATTTTGAAAACAAAACCATAAATATGCAAATGCAATACACACCTTGAATTTTCTTGAATAGAACCTCAGAAGTATGATACTCCTAACACTGCACTCAAATCATGATTTATAATAATGAAAAACCGTGCGATCATACCTTGAGTATTAAGCAACTAAGATGAATGCTTGAAGCGTAAAAAAAAAATTTTTTTGGAAACGATTACGATGCAAGTGGAGTACCGCGATTAAATTCAAACGTCGGTTGACGGAAATTGTACGAACCTTGCAAACGAAATCGTTGACCAATATCAAAATTCTTAAGGAAATTCAGGTATGAACAAGGAATGTCTCGTCCTTTGTGTTCTTTGATAGTAAGCAAATAATTCAACAACTACCAAGCTAGGTTTATTTGCTTTCAAAGAAAAAATTTAAACTGTCACAGATATGGGAATCAATACCAAAGTGGAGCACCATGCGCAGTTAAAACTAATACGGACAAAACTTTGTTGCTCTCAAAGATCACGATTTATCGAAATCTAAAGCAAATGATCTTATGAATTTTTATGGTTAATGATAAGAAAACGAATTGGTTAAGCCATATTATTTGGGCGCCACTGTAATGATCCTCAATGCTATCCAGTCTTCTTAATAACAACAGAAGAGTGAATATCATTGAAGACATTATCAGAAATATTTATCCACAAACTCTATACCAGACCGCTATTGATCCCGGCTAAAGAATCAGGGTATAGGGAGGTGGGGATTACTGGAGAGTTTTGTGGACAGATAAAAATTATAGACAGCAGAGAAAGAAACAAAAAAAAAAATTTGATGAAAAAAAAATGTTGATGGGAAATGGTCATTGGTCCCAAGACGTTCATTGGATTGGTCACCGCACTTCAAGAATTCATACCATCATCTTCCTTCTTCCCTCCTCACCCCACAAGACAAATGAGAACTAGCCCATATTCAAGAAATATGAATTTAAAGGTCAAAAGGAATTTAAAAGAAAAACAAAAAATCGAACAAAATAAATAAGAGACCAATATACATATATATACTTCAATTTCAGTTATATTTCGATATAGTTATATATTTTAGTTAGATAGTTAGATACTTAAAACTACTTACCATCACCAAAGTATCTAAACATAGTAATCTTAATTAATTAGAATGTAATAGACAACACAAACACATAAATAATTTTTTCTTGTATATATTTCTATAGCGTTTAATTGTCACATTGATAGCAATTTCCACTAAAACTGTTTTGCTTTAGATTTAAAAATGTACAAAATATTCTAAAATTGAAAATTTTTTTTATATATGATTCAAGTACAAAAACTCTCTGTTAGCATCTTCCACTAATCAAACAAAAACGATCCAATATTCCCATTGGAATATCTACACCTGACGGTTTTCCTCCTATATTGACATCTTTTGCTTCGATAAAAATCAATATTTCAATATCCAATGTCCAATATCCAAAAAATTCAATATCCTATTATTTAGCTCTTTTCTACGTCACAAATGATTTAGTATGATTATTTCAATATGAGTATAATTATTTAACTGTTAACTGTTGTTAACGGTTGATGCTACCGTCATCATCCATGTGTCTATTATTTTCCCTTCCACTAATTAAACATTCTACCCGCCTTTTTATTCAATTAACCTAATCCCCAGATCGATTTAGATAAATTATTTTATTAAGAGATATTACTTTTAGACTGATTTGTTCTTCAATAAAGTTTTCTGATTAAACTGTTTCCTGTGTCCATTCAAACAAATCCAAACAAAATTCGACATAAAAAAAAATGATATAATAAAACAGTACCTTTTATGTAGTTGAAATCATATTTTCACTATAATGGTTATTGGTTAATCAACACTAACGGAATATCGATCTTAGGATTGATATTGTTCCGATATGAATACATATTGCAAATTTTATTTTATTTTAAACGAAAATCATATTTTCACATAAACACCAATGAATCTATCACTATCTTTTAAACAGTTAATAATATTTCCCGATATAAATATTTTCAGTTTTGTAGGATTTAATTAATAGGACATGACAAACATTAAAAATATTTTTTTTTATGATTTTAAATTTATCACTATTCAAATAACATAATAATCTTATTCAACAAAAAGTAATTAATTAATCGCAACAAATCAAAACCAAAAATAATTTTTCCATTTTTAACTTGACCAAAGCACGGTCACTGAATAATTAATCCGACAACCAACATTTCTTTTCCTTCTTTTTTTTCCCAAAAAAAATATTATTTTAGAATTTCGTTTTTTTAATTGATATTAAACAGGATAATCAGACAAAAAAAATTTATAAAAAAAAAGTTGCAATGAATCAGGGTTTTGCAACAGTACCATACATCAAAATATGAAACTAATGATTCAACACTTTAAAATGTCTTAGATTACTGATGCTGCTTTCCAGAATTATAAAACATTAATTGACTTTGTTTCGTGTGGTGAATTAACAGAAGATTGTCATACTTTGAAGTGCAATGAATGTTCAAAAAAACTACAACAACTGGAAGAAAGATTACTAAATGATTTTGACGTTAAAGGAATCCTTCAAGTCAATTATCAACAATGGATTACCACTGATCGATGCAATTTGGATATTTTAATAGAAACTGTAGAAGAATTTATGAAAAAATTTGTTTACCGTTTACAAATTTTGATACCACACAACTTTATAGCAAAACAGCAATCTACCATCATTGAGGAAAGAAATAAAATTAGAACCAGGAGAGTGCTTTGTTCAAGGGGTTTTTTCTGAAAACTACGTCTTCATAATTCAGGATTCTTTTCAAGGTTATCATTATAATAATTCACAAGCTACTTGTCATCCATTTGTCATTTATTTTAGAAGTGCTGCAAGTGAATATATACAGCACCGAAGTTTTATACTCATTTCAGATATAAATGATCACAACAGTACTACAGTCCATCTTTTCATTACAAAACTTATTGAATTCATCAGAACGCATATAAATTCTAATATTAGGAATAGTAGATTCCTGTATGAGCTTAGCATGAAGGTAATTCTTCACGAGGATCAAGTTTCCCGAAACAAGCGTAGCGAGTGGAGGAAATCATCCGAGTGAAGAATTGCCATCATCCTAAGCGAATACAAGATGTTATTTTATCCACAACTGTAAAATATTTCGTTTAATTTCCAGTTTTCAAGCAAAAATTTGTATCGCCATATAGAAATAAAAACATCAAAGATAGTGAAAAACAAAACAAGTTTGTTGTTTAATTTGCTAGGGGAATATTTAATAAACTATAGAGCTGTTAAAGAATTTTAATCAAATTCACTAGTTGTGGAATGAATACAATTACAATGGAAGACATACGCATGGAATCTAGAATACCGACGGGGCACCTTCTCAATACAAAAATAAACATAACCTAATTAACCTATGACATCATAAAAAAGACTTTAAGGTTAATGCAGAATGGCATTTTCATGCTACCAGCCATAGCAAGGGACCTTGCGATGGGATTGTTGGTACACTGAAGCGTGCTGCACACCGTTACAGTATGGGGAGCAGAATTCACCAGGAAGACAAGTTTTTGTCACGTAGACGAGCTCTGTCGATAAAGACAGGAAGTATTCACGGAAAGGAACGTAAACCGAATAGTATTGACAGTAAAATACGCGTCCAGTCCTTTCTGTCGTAAACCATTATCGCGGATTTTAGAATTCGTCGCCAATGTTTGATGAAACCGTTACATTTAAGATTGTAACTTGTAGTCCGTTTTCCTTCAAAACCGACAAGTCTTACCAACTCGTTGAAGAGATTAGAGTCTAATTGGGAGCCTTCATCAGTGACGATTACTGAAAGTCCTCCAAAATAAGCAATCCAATTAGAGCAGAGAGCTGTGATATCCAAGATAGGAATGGCTTCAGGCCAGCGAGTATAGCGGTCAATAATAGTGACACCCCAACTTCCCACCTCCTCAGAGGTAGGAAGTGGACCAATAATGTCCATATAAATTTCAGAAAATCTCTGAGAAATAGAGGGATAATTACCCAAACGTGATTGAGTATAGCGGGAGACTTTAGCCTTTTAGCAAGCCAGGCAGTTTTGTGCCATTTGTCGTACACACTTTTTAGTGGATGGCCACATGACTTTACCATTGCTTTGTATTCCAAAGGTCGTGAATTATCAGAAGAGGTATCATATATAATAGTTTAGGTGCTTGAATTGTTAAAAGATAATGACAAGGATCGGAATGGAAGTGTGGGACTAGTGTCCACTAATTCCTTGGGTTCGTTATCAGTCGTGAATTGACTGATAAAATCTAGATAATGGAAGTGAAGCTTCTACCTTTAAGAAGATACCGAAAATGATTCATAATAGAATAAGCAGCTAAGAGTTCACGATCATAAGCGCTATATTTATGTTGTGACGCACCAAGTCGCACAGACAAGAAACTAAGTGGTGTCCAAAAACCTTTAATTTTTTGTTGGACAACTACGTCAAGTGCTTTGTCAGAAGCGTCGACAATTTCGGCAAGTTGGGCAGAGCGTGAGAGGTAAAAAAGAGTTGTTGCTCCACTGAGATGCTGTTTGCATAAGTCGAAGGCTTGAATGGCGTCTTCAGACTATTGAATGACGCGTTTGTCATTCTTTTTAGACCCTTTGGAAAAAATCGTTGAGAATGGTTTGATTTTCATCAGCGTGAACAATGAATCGGCGGTAAAAGTTTTTCGTTCTACGGAAATGGCGCAGTGGCATAACCATTTTGGAACGATTATAATGATTAATAGCATCGACACACAGTAGGTTTGATTCCAGTTAAATTAATAGAATGTCCTAGAAAGACAACGTTTGTTTTTGCAAAGTTGCATTTATGAACGTTGATAATGAGACCAGCGTCAGAAAGACGATCGAAAACTGTCCTTTGATGTTTTAGATGTCCCTTGAAGGTGTCAGAAGCAATTAAGAGGTCATCTATGTAGATGAAACAGAAACTAGGTCTCGGAGAAGGGAGTGTATAAACCGTTGAAAGGTCTGCGCAGCATTTCGCCACACGAAAGTCATTCTAACGAATTTGAAGAGTCCGGACTGAGTTGAAATTGCAGTTTTTGCAATATGGTATCCACTCATCAATAGGAATTTGAGAGATTGCGAGATCAATTGTTGAGAAAAATTTGCATCCATGAAGTTGATGCGAAAAATCCTGTATATTGGTAATAGGATATTTATCATGAGTAGTGGCGTTTTTACGAGAACGGTATCACCACAATGTCTCCACCTACCGTTTTTCTTAATGAAATGGAGAGAAGATAACCACGGACTGTTAGACGGCAAATTCCTTTCTCTCTCTGGCGTTTACATCCTATGGAGGGATTTTGCCGTCTGTGCAATCAGCTTCCAATTATCTCGTTCCATGACCAGTTGACCCCGGTTTCGACATCCTATATCAAGAAGGTCTTGGATGATGTCATCACGCCAGCGTTGTCTAGGTCTTCCTCTTCGACGAACACCAGCTGGTTATTGTTGGGACGCTTTTTTTATCATTCTATCCAATGGAGCCCTTGCTACATGACCAAACCATCTAATCCGGTTGGATTTAATGAATCCGATTACATCGCAGCCTCCAAGAAGCTGTCTGATTTCATGATTCATTCGGATTCTATACTGATTTTCAGCAACTTTGCATGGACCATAAATTTTTTGTATGACCTTCCTCTCGAATGCTGATAGAATTCTTCAATCGGAGGAAGTCAGTTCCAGCTTCCACTTCCAAATGTAAGCACAGGTCGGATTAGTGCTTTGTAAAGTGTGAGTTTGCACGACCGCGAAAGATATTTTGATCGCAAAAGTTTTGAGTATGCGTAGAAAACTCTGTATGTGGCAGAGACATGGGCTTTGATATCTGCCTGCATGTCATTTAACGATGTTATTCCAGACCCGAGCTATTTGAAGTTTTCCACGCGTTCCACTTCATAGTCGCCAGTATCCAGATTTCCAGGACGTATGTTCACAGATGTTGTTAGCACTTTAGTTTTGCCGGTGTTGATGCATAATCCAAGCCGTTTAGCATTTCTTTCAAGCTGAGAGAGACTATCCTTAAAATCGCTTGTTCTACGTCCGAGAAGCACAATATCATCTGCATAGCCAAGAACTTGACTAGATTTGTTATATATGCAGTTTTGTGTCTCAATTTGGCTTTTTCTTATTGCGTACTCCAGCGCCAAATTAAATAGTACGGGTGCGAGTGCATCATCTTATCTGACACCTGATGTTATATCGAAAGGATCAGAAACTGACCCTTCGATTACTTTTCTACAATTTGATCCCGATATTGTGAGTTTGCACAGAGAAACAAGTTTCTCTGGGATACCAAGGCATATGAGTGCGGACCAGAGGTTGTCGCGGATGATACTATCATATGCTTGCCTGAAATCAATGTAGAGCTGGTGAATGCTGATGTTGTACTCCCAACATTTTTTCAGAATCATCCTTAATGTAAAACATTGATCTGTGGTTGAGCGGATGGGACGAAAACCACATTGATAGTCACCAATGATAGATTCGGCGAACGGGATGAGTCGAGCAAGTACGACATTAGGTAGTATTTTATATGCAGTATTCAACAGTGCGATGCCACGATAATTTGCACACTTTAGACGGTCACCTTTACTATGTAGCGGAACAATGAGAGCTGTTTTCCATTCAGCAGGTAGTTCTTCGTGGTCCCAGATTGCAAGAATCAGATCGTATATACGTGAGACAAAAGCTGCTCTTCCATTTTTCAGAAGTTCTGCGGGAATTCCATCGAAACCTGGTGATTTGCCATTTTTCAGTTTTTTAATGGCAGCTTCCACTTCTTCTATTGCTGGGTAAGGGACAAAAATCTCCTCCGTTGATGGAGCAATTGCTCGAACAGGATGAACTTCATTCGTCCTATTCAGTAGGTCTTGAAAGTGGGATCGCCATACTGCCAGCACATCACGTTCACTTGTTGTGAGTTCATTATTTTCATTTTTGATGGCTGTAGATCTTGGGTGGAAATCTTTTGTCAGATTCCATGCATTGGCAAAGCACTCTTTTGAATTTCCGTTAGCCGCATGTTGGTTTATGTTTTCGATGCAGCTCTTTATGTGTTCGCGTTTCTTTTTACGTAGAAGTTTTGCTGAGGCTTTCCTGGCACATAGATAATCAGCTTGGGAGCTTTTGGTGTTCCTTGTTAACCATTTTTCTCGCAGTTTTTGTTTATGTTCAACGGATTGGCAGCACTCGTCGTCAAACCATTCGTTGTGTGATTTCGGTGGTCGTTTTCCGATTGTAGTTTGTGCTGCGGCTATAATGGTTGATTGAAGCGTTTGCCATTCTTCTTGTATGTTTAATGGCATCTCAGAAGAGATGTTATGCTCTTCTATGGTTTGTGTTATTATTTTCGTATATCTATTCAGCGTTTCCGGATGTTTAAATGCTTCGACATTCCAGCGCACGGTCTGTTTTGTTTGTCTGTTAAATGTAGATGATAATTTGTACTTGTACTTAAAGATGACAAGCATATGATTGGTGTCCATATCAGCACCTCTGTATGATCGAACGTCAGTTATACTTGTAGAGTGTCTCCTAGAGATCATGACGTGATCGATTTGATTTTCCGTTCTTCCGTCATTTGATTTCCACGTTGCCTAGTGAATTCTCTTGTGAGGGAAGAAAGTGCTGGAAATTACTAGATCATACATCATAACCAGCTCGGCTGCGCGAAAACCGTTATTGTTGCTGGTATTATGCAAGCTATTAGGGCGGATATGTGTTTTAAGTTCTGCAATCCTACCGATTTGAGCATTAAAGTCACCTACCACGATTTTTATATCGTGCCGCGGGATGTTATTGATGACTTCTTCGAGTTCTAGGAAGAACAGGTCTTTAATATTAACTGCTTTATCTTCAGTAGGTGCATGAACATTAACGATCGTTACATTGAATTTTTGCGTGCGGATTCTCAGTGTGCATAACCGCATATTAATTGGGCAGAAGTCGATAACATGCTGATTCACGCGACGGTGTATAAGAAAGCCAACTCCAAATTCTCCTCCGTTTCGATGACCGCAATAATACAGAGTGTATCCTTTCGCTGTTTCATGGATTCCACTGCCTGCCCATCTTAGTTCTTGTAATGCCACTATATCCTGTGTGTAGCTCTCGACTTGTTGAGTGAGTCTTAGGAGATCTCTTGGTCTTCTGAGGCTTAGCACGTTTCAGGTTCCCATTTTTAAATCCTAGTCCGGTTACAGTTTCCGAGGTCGTTCCAATGATGAATTCGAGATATTCCGAGGCCTGTGTACAGGATTCATGACAATAATTTTTTTTTATGGAAATGGGTGTTAGCCTTTCGCCCAACCCAAATTTTCGTGAATGGGTTCGTTCTGCATCTTAAGGTCACCAGAAACAACCTTTTAACACGCTTATGTAGCGAGCCGCTTGATCCAAAACAGAAGCCCGCTGAAAGCCGCCCCTAACATGGAGAACAGACGATTTCTACACATTTATATAGCGAGCCGCTTGATTCAAGACAGACGCCCGCTCCAAGCCGCCCCTAACATGGAGAACAGACGCTTGAGGTGCATTGGATTTATGGCGCCAATGACTCGCCATGGTGCAGAATCATTGAATATAAGCAGTATTTACTCTGCCCCTCTCAACTACACCAACCTAATTCTGTTGGCCTTACCCAGGTAGCACGGCGTGGACGTAGAATTTTGGATTTTCGCTACCCCTATTCTTTGCGACAACATAATGTTGAATCCAGTCTTGGTGGTGGCCAACTTGTCAGGAGCTAATCATCAGTAATTAAATGCGATGGGAGAGCCGTGAGTCTCAATAATGTGAGTCACATTGTGTTTCACAGACTTAATCATCAGTAATTAAATGCGATGGGAGAGCCGTGAGTCTCAATAATGTGAGTCACATTGTGTTTCACAGACTTAGCTAGGTTATGGGGTATAGTGATATCATTAAAATCCTTAAGGATATCTTGGATTTTGACATCAACCGTATCATTTTTGATTGTTGTTAGCGAGAACATTGGAGAAAAACAGATTTCAGCAAGAGTGAACAAGGATGTTAGTGGATCGACGAGGCGTCTATTTTTAACGTCCACTAGGAGACCACACTTGTACAGAAAATAAGTTTAAAGAAAAGGTATGGTAACATGGGTGACAACAAAGGTCTGACAGAACACTCACCTAAGACCCATTTTTGGAGTCAGTGTCAGTGTAAATAAATAGTATTATTCCACATGTAAGCATGTGATGAGAATATTTCCCCATGGTACAATTGTTTTAGATTCATTGAAATGTATTCACAAAAATGCCGTTGTTTTTGTACGTATACTGTAATGACCAAAAAAACTCTGATCAGTAGACTCTTTCTTTTAAAATCTAAAACAAACAATTAGTATAGTTTGAAACAATTTTTTCCTTTTGCTGAAGAGCCTCGAGAGATGGAAAATATTGTTTTAATTCCCATATCCACATTCCTTTCATTTTCCCGATCTCCTTCCTTTCTAGTTGACATGGTATTTTCGTATATTCAAAGAGTAAGAATAATGAATATTTCAAATTTAGTGTGCTAAACATGTCTAACTAATCAATAAAAAAAAAGTTTTCACATAATCATCCATACATTCCGGACTATCAATCCGCTTTGAGATCGCCATTGAACATGCAATTTATTGAAACACCCTCATACAACATTTCCTAAGGATCCGGAATGGGAAAAATATTGCAGAAATGTAAACTTATTATTTGGGATGAATTCACAATGGCGCACAAAAATTCGCTAGAAGCTCTTGATCGATTATTGCAAGATTTGCGTGGAAATACCAGACCATTTGAGAATGCATTAACATTGCTGCAGGAGATTTCTGACAAAAGTTACCTGCAGTTCCTCGATCAACAGCAGATGAAATAAATGCTTGCCCAAAATACACTACTTTGTAGTGACACATAAAAAATTTAAAATTAACTACAAATATGGGTGTCATGCTTGAAAACGATAAATCATCTGAGATATTCTGACATCAATTGCTGACGAAAAGATACCGCGAGATTTAACCTCAGGAAGAATTTTATTGACTCATAACTTCTCCAATTTAGGGTCGTCAAAAGAGTAATTGCTTGAAAAAGTTTTTCCCAATATTCAAACGAGCCATTCTTGCGCTCAAAAACAAAGACGTCAATGAATTCCACAGTATAACTCAATCTTATATCCAACGTGAGACAGTCACATACAAGCTCGTAGACACTTTCATGGAAGCAGACAGGGATACCACCGCATGTACAGATATTAAAAATCTGCGTGCCAATTATCATGTGGCGAAATACCAATCAGTCAAAACTTTGCAATGGCCCGCGACATGCAGCAAAAAATTAATGGGCAACGTAGTAGAATCAACAATCTTGCTGGACCTTTCAAAAGTTAAGATGTCCTCATTTCTCTCTTACCTACGATGCCAATCCAACGGATGCGCCATTTCAATTTAAAAGATTACAATTCCCAATTTGATTGGCATTTGCAATCACCATCCACATGCTCAGGGCCAAACATTAGAAGTGTGTGGTTTAGATCTAGATAACGATTGTTTCTCACATGGACAATTATATGTTGCGTGTTCTAATGTCAGCGAACCAGACAATCTCTATATCTGCACAGACAATGGAACAACAAAAAACATTGTATACCCTCAAGCATTATGAAATTAAACATGTTAGAAACGTGTGTGTTCTGTTTTCTATATTTCTTATATTTCACCAGACTGATCAACTGCAACGCGTGGTCGGGTCCAGCTTGTTTAGATATAAAAATATAAAAATAAAATTTAAAGTTAAATTTATTTCAAAATTTCTAAAATTTTGCATGTCAA
This sequence comes from Diogma glabrata, assembly GCA_963693315.1. Lineage (NCBI taxonomy): Eukaryota > Metazoa > Arthropoda > Insecta > Diptera > Cylindrotomidae > Diogma > Diogma glabrata. The sequence continues at coordinate 71,255,269 of OY856188.1, read as the reverse complement.
CTTTGACATATAAATGTAAAAAAATTGTAGGATCTGCAGTATGCATTTCAAAAACTATATTTTTTGGACCACGCTAAAGCGAGTATGGAACAGATTTTTCTTCCTACATTTTGTTAATGAACGCAACAATTTTATTAGTGTTTTACTAATCATAACAATTTTTCTTTAGGATGGAGGTTAGGATGAAGAGGTTCAACGTGAATCCGTAGATTCCTCTTTTCATACTTGTGTATGCGCACTTGACTTTGAGATTCAGCATAAGATATACGTGCAATAAATTTGGTGGCACAATTGTTAAACATTTGTTTATACAAATGTTTGATTTAAAGAGGAAAAATTGCACCAAAGCCAAGTGACAAGTCTAAGGTAAAAAATACGAGGTATAAGCTATAATCATTAATTTTATTCTTGACAATATATATATTTGTGCCAGTCTATTATTGATTAACGGTTTTCAATCGAAACAAGGTAACCATTTAGTGAAACAATCGTTACGCCAAACGCAAATTTTAATTCTTCACGTTTTAATTTCGTTGTAAACTTAAACCTCAACAGTAAATGCGCAATCATAATTTTCATTGCAAAACCAGCGTATTTATATCCGATACAATTTCTAGAACCATAACTAAATGGCAAATAACTAACCGGATGACGTTTGGCAACGTTTTCGGGGAGAAAATGATCAACATTAAATTTTTCAGGATTTTCGCCCCACTGCTGTTTATCTAGGTGCATATTCATTATTGCTATGAAGATATCTGTGCCTTCAGGAATCGTACAATTGTCTGAAACGTAAAATTCATGACCAAATAAAATACGGCAAACACTTTAAATAGCTTTAATGCCTTACCTAATTCGATATCTTTATCACATTTCCGTATAACAAACGGTACCGTTGGAATTACTCGTAAACATTCTTTGATAGCACGATCTAAATACGTTAGTTTTGACATACTTTCAAATTCGATAAACTTAGACTTATCTCCTAACACACTTCTTAACTCCACAACAATTTGTTCTTGGACGTCTTGTTCCATGGCTAATAAAAGTAAAATGGTTGAAATTGAAACTGTCATTGTATCCAATCCAGCCATTAATGTAAATTCAATATGATCTTTAAGGAATAATTTATTCATGTACCCAAGTTCTGTTAATCTGATAAGTTGTTTCACCATGATCTCAGGTTTTTTTCGCAGCTCTTCCTCTGTTTCCAGCCGTCCACTATTTCTCTTCACTTCTGCAATATATGCCTGTGTTTGTTTATGAATTACAGGAGCGATGTATGAATAATTTATATCCAAAAGTGTACGATCCAACGATTCGATTTTAAAAAATTGTCTTATTGTATGTGATATGACGCTCGTGAGGTATTCAATCAATTTCTTGCCAAAGATTTGTACGATCCTGAAAATAAAACAAGAGACTAGTAGCAGCAAGAAATATTTTGAATAAATTGATAGAAATACCTATGAGTGTTATCAAACATTATTCGTGTTATACTTGTGGGGAAAGTTTCACCAAATATTGTCTGTAAAGCTAAATCCAACTGTCGATAACCAACTATTGGAAAAATATCGAATTCGGTTTTATTTGTTAGTACATTTAAGTCCTCACACAACTGGATTGAAACATCATTGAATGTTTGAAAAAAAGATTTAAGTAGAGTTAAGTTAAATGTTGGATTTAGTTGTTTTCGGTGTGACTTCCAAAGTTCTTCTAAAGAGATACAAGAGAGTTTGTTGGATATTTCAAAAATGCTTGAATTAAATTTTTCTTACTCTTTGATTGAATTAATCCAAAGCGAAAGGGCAGTATATCATAAGAAGCTCCTTTATTTAAGCAATCTGGTGAAGTTAGAATTTTTTGAACATCATTAGGTTTTGACAGTATGATTGCCAATTTGGTGCAAACCCAGACTTTAATTGGAGATGGAGTTTCTTTTATTTTGTCAACGGCTAAATGAAATATTTCTACAAATATATAAAAATATTTTGATATTTTAACAACTAAAGAAAATAAAAATAAACTTCACTCACCATCGGATGATTTTCGTACAAACAAATGCGCACTTCCGATTAGAGGATAATTTTCCAGTTCTGCACAATTTTTGATACATTCAAATATCCTACGATTTTTCAAACGATAAATTATCCATAACGTAAATAATCCCACGATTATGTACACCAAGCTCACTAAATACATTTCAAAGTAATATTTACTAAAACTTCATCCGCTGCAACGAACTTTTCAGTTAAATTAATGTTGTTGAATGCTGCTGTATAAAAATCTGGAATGCATTTATAGTTTTAAATTATTTGTATTACAATTAATACGGCTACAGCTTTTTTAATTATTTAATTATATTACAATGAAGTTTGGGTAAAGGCCAATTTAGATACATCGGCAGTTTCATCTTATCAGATTATCTGATCGAAACAAAAAATAAAGTTTATGAAATTGCATTTGTACGAATAAGACAAAACATGACATCTTATTTCAAAATAAGATGGTAAGATGATATTCGTGTGTAGCTCGGGACATTTTTAACCGAAATCAAAGGAAAGATCAACAAAAAGATGAAAGAAAAGGCAAAAAATTGAAGAAAAAAAATTACCCACACTTCGATACTTTTTTTAATATTATTTCTTTTCCTCATAATTATTTGTTTGATCGATTGACAACAAAAATTTATGAAAGAATAACTTTATTTATTTTACATTATGCATATTTAACAATAGTACATTGTATATTAAGAGCAGAAAGTACGACATTGCTGCTCGTGCATGCAAGTTGCTGGTTGAGGCGTAGCCGAAACCAGCAATCATGTCAGAGCAGCAATGTTACTTTCTGCTCAAAGTATACATACTATTTTTTTAACGACTGCCGACATATTTGTTTATTATTAAAAAAGCTTAAATCATAATTTTAATTTTTAAAAAACAATATTTTTTTAAGTAAGATATGCGTTGCTAAGGAGGCATTTATATTATTTAGTTTTTGTTTAAAAAACATATCGAACGAACGTCAAGCTAAAAATTTAAATTAATAAATTATCTATTTTTAAATAAAAAATAATTCATAATATGTTATAAATTATTTAATATTATGTCTTTGTCTATTATGTCTTTTGTCTTACTTTCTGCATTAGAGCAGAAAAAATTAAAAAATGCACGCTAAACAGCAAAAGCCAACTTTCTGTTTTAAAATGATAGATAGAAAACATTATTTTCTATGACAGTCGTTAAAAAAAAATATTTAAATTATTTGATTAAATAAAATTTATTAGCGTAGAATTTTAACATTTTTAGTTTTATATACGACGCACGCATGTTCAAAAAATAACGATAATTTCCACTTTTTAAACAAAATATTTATTTATTCGTCTACATTAAACTGACCAGACGTCCCACGCTGCGTGGAAATGTCCCACATTTCATTGCGTTGTCCCACGGAGAAATTTGTCCCACGAAGCGTCCCACGAAACAAATATTTCCACCACATTTGCCCGCATTATCGAAATAATCAAAAAACCTTATATCTACCAACGTACAGTTTGCGCAATATCTTAGTCAAAGCAATGGCTTCACAGTTTCTTGTAGTTTGGATAATGTTATGTATATGTTGATTTAACTATATTGTGAGAACAAACCAGTGCAATATTTTTTTTACTGAAATAGTGTTTTAACTATAATTTTCATAGAAATACTAAACTCAGTTTTTTTCACTTCAATAATTTACATTTTATTTTGCAAATATCTTTTGATGTCTAACAGATCTACCTCAACGAAAGTTTATGGAAACATCTCCCCGGTGTATATACGAGAGATCGAAAGTATATTATGAAAAATAAAATACAAAATATTTTACTTAAAAAGACGCAGTTTTCCGTATAAATTCATAAACATTTAAATTTTCCAACCAGAGTTAACAATTTTACTTTATTCGAGCACTCATATCAATCCTTTGAAATAATATTCAAAAATTAAAATGTTCATAATTTGAATATCATTCTTACTCGTAAGAGTAAAATTTTTGTTTTTTTGATTTTACTCCTTTGGAGCAGATTACATTTTCCTGTTCTTTCATTCGATTTGCAAAAGAAGAAAACTAGCCACTCTACGTCATCCTTTATATTCATTTTTCTAACCAAACATGAATAATTGAACGAATAATTCGAAGCATTTTACGTTGGAAAGCATCAAATTTGACGCAAAAATAAAAGTTTTGAGTATTTGAAAGAAAATATTTATTTCAATTTAGTAGCAAGAATGATATTTTATTATTTTCGCTCCTGTATGTGGGATTGTTACATTTGTTTTAAGCTACGCACTCTGAAAGAACAAAGTAAAGGAGTGATATAAGTAGCGTTTCAAGCTCTGTTTAAAACACACTTTAACTAGGTAGCTCAAAATTAAATTATTATTTTCTAATTTATAATTTTTTTTCTCAATAAAGAACAAACAAAATAAACAGCATAAAAACTTGATAAATGGTATAGATTTTCAAACGATGGAACGAGAGGTATACTGCATACCTCTTTTACTTACATAATACAGAAAAGATATTAATTATTTAGTAAAATTAAAATAAATTGTTTCAATTGTTTTGCAGTCTTTACTTGTGTAACAAAAGTTTTAAGCTACTATAAAAGGTAAATTTATACTAATTTTTAAAATTATTTTTAAAAAGTTCTCCTGCAAATCAAGACGGATAGAAAACGTTTACGTAAATTCTCATACGATATTGAATTGGACTATCCTTTTATAAAAAAATCAAAATATAACGACGCAAAAGCTTATTGTATTACCAGTCGGAGTGAATTTGCAAATCAGCGGTGGACATTATGATATTAAAAGACATATAGATACAGATAAATATAAAAAAGCGTTACTATAAGCCGCCAGCTCCAGTAGCTTGAACAAGTTTTGTTGTTATTTTGTTTTCTTGTTCTTATTTAACATTGACAAAAAGTTAGTTGCAATTTGCGCTGATAACACGAACACCAATTTTAGTGGTGTGACGTCAAGGGGTGAAAATTTATAAGCAAAATAGACTCGAATTTGAACCAGAATGTATTGGGTATTGGATTCGTTGCCCATATTCTAAATAATGCAATAAGAAGTGCTGCTGATTTAAATGGCAGGGTTAAACAAATTTGGATATTTTACTGTCTTTACTGGAAACTTTGAAGGAGCTTTGCGGCAAAAGTAATGTCGAACATAACCAACTTATTGGATACAGTGAAACTCGCCGGCTGGCGCTAATGCCAGCACTAGAAAGAATTTTGAAAATGTACGAACCATTGCAAGCACATTTCGTAACGGTTGAGAAATGTACAATTAAAATAAAAGAATTTTTTGAAGAAGTAAATAGTAAACATATAGTAAAGGAAAGCATTAAATAGTAAATTTATGCACAATCTAGTTAGCACGTTTTCACCGTTCCACTTTTTCGCAATATGGAAATTCTAATTAGTTAGTATTTGGAAGCCCACATTTTAACGATTTGGTTCTGGTCAGTCTAGTCTACATTGATATTGTCGCCTTCAAAATAGTCCCCATTAGAGATTATACACTTATGCCAGCGCTTCTTCCAATCCCCTAAACACTTCTGAAACTTGATCTCGATCCTTTAGTTCTTTCAGCGATGCGCTTTTAATGTCATCTATGGCTGCAAAACGATGATCCTTTAAGGTTCTCCTTATTTTTGGAAATAAGAAAAGGTCACACGGAGCCATGTCTGGCGAATATGGAGGCTGGTGCATCGTTACATTATTGTTTTTGGTCAAAAATTCACAAACAAGTAATAAAGTGTGAGCATTGGAAAAAGAACATTAGAAAAAAGGTCATGACATGATCCAATTTATATGCCAACATCATCAGCGACTTCTCTAATTGTGATTTGGCCATCGTTCATAGCCATTTATATCACTTTTTCCACGTTTTCATCGGTTGTTGATGTGCTGGGGCGTCCAGGGTGTTCGTCATCTTCAACGTTTTCACAGCCTTCTTGGAAACGCTTATATCACTTATAAACTCTTGCTTAACTAATAGCAGACTCACCATAGGCCTTTGTTAAGATTTCACACATCTTGTTACACTTTATTCTATTTTTTATGCCAAATTTGACACAAATTCTTTGATCTGAAAAACGAAAATCCCCGAGCTCATAAAACACGTCTAACCTTAGTGGCTGTCACAGACAAAGTAAACAATGAAAACAGTTGAAAATTTTATCATACTTAAGGGGCATATATACCAACATAGTAAAAAAAAATTTGACGATCCGGCTCTCCAAGCCCGCGAAATTTGAAAATTTACGTTATTTTTTTAACACACCTCGTATGTTCGGACTCGGAGCATTATGGTTGAGATGTCGCCAATAAAGATTTGAATGGCTTAATTTTACTTTGGACTGAAAGACCTAAGTATTACATTCATGAGCCAAAAGTGAAAATCTTACCTCCACTTTTTTTGGTATTTTTTGACATTTTATGACCTACTGATTCTAAAAAAGCAAAAAAAATGAACGTCTGTCTGCCGGCCGTCCGGTCGTCATTATCTACGCTGCAGGGAAAACCGCTGGAGGGATTTCAAACATTTTTTTTCTTCTAAAAATAGGTATACTCAACTGTACCGGAAGTGTGTCAAAAAAATCATTAAGTGTGTCAAAAATAGCAAATTTTCATATTTTTGGCTTAAAAAACGTTCATTTTAAGTGATTACGAGTAGGAACATTGATTTTGGAGAAATCTTGATGGTCGGGATTGGTATGTGAGATCAAAAACTAGATTATTGCATTATAAGATTTTTAAAATAATGTTGTCAAGTGTGTCAAAAGAAAGATTTTTATGTATTTTTTTACCTAACTTTTTGGAAAAAAATAAAATTGTTTGTTTGAAATGAAATTTTATTATTATTATAGAGAATTATGGCATTATAAGTTTGCCAAAAAAATAATGTCAAGTGTGTCAAAAAATGATTTTATTAATTTTCCTAGCCAATTTAAAAAAAAAATGTAGCTGTTTTTATACCGTAAATGTAATTGAAAATGAAATTGGACATGGACATTTTTGAATTTATTATAGTTTTTGAAATATTTTTGGAATTTTGAAAAAAGTTTCTACATATGGTTTTGTTATAATTTTTGCTAAATTTTTAGAATTTTGGAAAAAATTTCATTTTTTGATTTTGTAAGAATTTTTGGAATCTTTTTAGAATTTTGAAAAATTTTAAATTTTAAATTTTATTGTAATAAACTTCGTCCAGAATGGGTTAATTTAATTTACTCATAAATAACCAATACATTCTGCAAAGATGAATTAAAAGTTAACTCCTTTTAACTAATACAGTTGGCATAAATTAATGTAAATTAAATTTGTTATACAAATGTTTACATTAATGAAAGTAGGTGTGGCCTATTCTTGATGAAAGTACTACGTAATATTGATTTTTAGAAACTACAGTGAGTTACCAGACGTTTTTGCTTATTTGTTTTTGAATATAAATAAGCGAACAAAATATCAGATGGTCAATTTTAATTTTGCAATTAGAAGTGTTTTATAAATATTTGCAAGTATAAGGAATAAACGGTGGTACTTGAGCCTGGGTACTAATAGTAAAAGAACTTCAACTTAGTGGAATAGTAAATACAGATTTTACGATTCCGAATATTATTAATTCAAATTGTGGAAAAGCGGTGATGTTTATCGTGCATAAATTGGAGACCCTGGAATTTATTGTAATTAAAATCGGAAGTTGCTGTAACTGGTTGATAAATAAAGTTTGAGATTTTATTAACTCACGATCTGTTTTTTTACTATCGTGTTTGGCTCAATAATCGAAAAGAACCAACGAAGAGTCGTTACAGTGGTGTCAGAAGTGGGATTATTGAAACAATGGTCAAGACAGTAAATATTAGTGATCTTAGCCAGACCCAGCTGAAGCATGAGTTGAGGAAAAGGAATGCTCCTATTCATGGAACGAAGGCAGAACTTGCATTCCGGCTGGGTAAAGTTTTAGAAGAATCAGGTGAAAACACAGAGGTCATAGAAATAGAGTCAGAGGAAGCTCCGGTTCAGAATGCCCCAACAATTGATCCGATGATGATGTTGATGAAAAAAATGATGGTACAGCAACAACAACAACTTGCTGATATGATGGCCCGACAAGAGAAACAGGCAGCAGAACAAAAAGTAGAGCAACAACAACAACTTGCTGATATGATGGCCTAACAAGAGAAACAGGCAGCAGAACAAAAAGTAGAGCAACAACAACAACTTGCTGATATGATGGCCCGACAAGAGAAACAAGCAGCAGAACAAAAAGTAGAGCAACAACAACAACTTGCTGATATGATGGCCAAGCAAGAGCAATTGGCGGCCAAACAAGGAAACATTCAACAACAACAATTTGCTGATATGATGGCAAAGCAAGAAAGTCTACGTGAAGTAATCGAGTCACGTATATCCAGTGCTGAGGTTAAAATCAACAACATGGAAAGGGAGCTGCTGAAAGTTACCGAAGAACATGAAGAGAAATTACGCAATCTTTCGAGTGAATTCCGCCAAGAAATAACACAAGTAAAGTCAGGTAACATGATCAATCCTATTATATATTTTTATAAATAATTTTATTTTAAATAATAATTATAGTTGTTATATTACATTACGATTACCTTCATCTTATCTTAATAACCCATTTATATCTAAACCATTAACCTCAATCTCTCTATCTCCTGTTCGAGATACAAAACTCTCTCTCTTTTCTTTCTTGAATCTCATCACATATCATTCTCTATGAATATATAATTTATACCATTTATTTTAACTAATTGTCTAACTTTAGGCTCTATCTATAATAATATAACATTCCCCTTTTTAAATTTATCCGTATAAATTTACTAAATAAATTTAATTTTAATCTACTTTACCAAACTAAATTTTAGAGAAAAAAAGATTTCTAGCATTTATTTTTATCTTAATCAAATTCCGAAAAAGCAAATCCTTTTGGAAACTTCTTTAATCTTTTCGATTTACGTATTACCACTGACTCTGGAGATGAATTGGGTGACGAGTCCGAACTAAATTTTCTTTTAGAACTTGTTCTTGAATCTTCTAGTATTTTATCTTTATTATTTTCTTGGTTGTTTAAACTTTCCCCTTTTAAATTTTCTGTCGGTATAAATTTATTATCACTATGGTAAGTACTTAAATTATTACTAACTTTAGATGAACGTATTTGATTTTCTTGTACATAACGTACATGACCGTTTACTAAAATCAGATACGTCACCGGACTAACCGATTGTAATATTTTGGCTGGAATCCATCTTATTAGATTACCATAATGATTCCGATAAAATACATTTTCATTTACTTTAAATTTACAGTTAATTATGTTATGATCTTTACAAAATTCAACTTTATCGTTTTCATAATATGTTTATTCTTATACAATGCAAAATTTACTCGTTTCCCTCTTATATTTTTTTTATTTACTGTATTATTATTTATTTTCTTATTGTTAATTAAAGATTCGATATTCGGTGTTTGCGAAGTAAACATCAAAGTATCAAGTTATAATCAAATTTTTCAATATTAAAATTTCTAACTGTGTTTTATTTTTTGTTTGGATTTGTTGTTAGTTATAAATTCAAATCAAATTAAAGTTAAACATTGAAATATAAATTGATTGTTTTGTGATTATTGTGTGTGGATGCTCACAAATAAAAGAACTATAAGTCGCCAGATGCGTAGCCTCCCTAGGAGCTCGCTCAGCAGCATTAAACAGATGAGTCAAGGCATTAAAATGAGTGACATCCCAACAGTAAACAGGTATGCAGGTTTACCGCCTAACGTTAATTTATCAAAATATGCAAAAACATCGCAAACTTGTTCTCCGTCTGGTGAAAGTTCTAGAAAACCTGTAGAAAAGATTCCTCCAATAATTACAAAATCTTCCTCAACGGAGATTCATAAAAATATGAAGGAACTAAATATTTCAAAATATAATATACAAATCATGTCAATTGGTATAAAAATACTAACATATAGCCTATCAGACTATAACAAAATTTTTACTAAATTAAAAGAACATAACAATGGTATGTTCTCATATACGCTTGAGGAAAACCGCTTTGTTAAATTTGTACTATGTGGGCTCCATGATATGGATACAAATGAAGTTAAGAAAAGCCTCGAGAATAGTGGCCTGAGTCCTGTTAATGTTTGGAAAACTATTCCTAAAAAATATCGTCGAAACAGTGAAGATGCCCTTTATTTTGTTGCTTTCAAAAAGGGATCAATGTCTCTGAATCAATTAAAAAATATAAGATTTGTTAATAACACAGTGTGCAGATGGGAAATTTGTCGATCCACCAGCAAAGGTCCTCTCCAATGTTATAAATGTAAAATGTATGGTCATGGAGCGAACGCATGCTACATGAAGCCAAAATGTAATTTCTGTGGTGGAGATGAACATATTGATGATATGGAGTGTCCTTTACAAAACGATATTACTAAACATGTTTGCTGTAATTGTAGTGGAAATCATACATCTAACTCTATAATTTGTCCAGAAAGAGAAAAATACATTCAAATAAAAAATCATCTGAATCTAAAAAATAAGTTGAGTCGACCTTCAAATCAACCAACGTTTTCATTTCAACAACAGGATTTTCCTATTATTCCTTCAATACCTCATCAAAACAACAATAACAATTTTAATAATAATTTTAATAATAATTTTGTTAACAAAAAAATGCAGTTCAGTACAGTGGTTCAAACAAATGCAATCAATCATGAAAATTCAATTAATATTAATTCAGATAGCACAAATGATTTGTTTGCACCACATGAGTTATTACAAATTCTCAAAGAACTTGTTTCAGGACTTCGGGGGTGCCATTCCAAAGAAGAACAATTTGATGTTATGGCTAATATTGCTATTAAATATGTCTGTTATCCATAATTCTTTAAAAATTTGTGTGTGGAACGCGTACGGTATAAAAAATAAAAAATATGAGGTAATTCAGTTTTTAGATAATTTTGATATTGATATATTACTTATTAGTGAAACGCATTTAAAGCCTTCTATTTCATTTTCGATTCCTAATTTTCGCTTTTATCGTAATGATAGAGAAAATCTTCGCAGGGGTGGTGTTGGTATTCTTATAAAAGATTGCATTAAACATTCGCTTCTTCCTGACCTTAAATTAAATTGTATAGAATCCCTGGGTATTAATATAATAAGTAGTGATAATAATCAACTTAAAATATTTTCTGTATATTGTTCATATTCGAATTCTGAGCATCTCAGAAATGATTTTATAAAAATTTGTAGTGGTAATATTCCTTACCTAATTGGTGGTGATTTAAATTGTAAGCATCCTAACTGGTTTTGTCCTAGAACTAACCGCGGTGGTCGAACTTTATATGATTATTCTATTAACTCTGATTGTGTTGTTATCGCTCCCCAAGATCCTACCCACTATAGTCCTGCTGGAGTCCCTAGTATTATTGATATATTTTTAACAAACAACCCACAGTTGATATCCGAAGTTAACACCATTCAAGCACTCTGCTCCGATCATCTGCCAGTCCTCTGTTCAATAGTATTTAATAATCAAGTAGATCATTGCCATCGTAAATACTTTAACTATAAAAATGCTAATTGGAGCATTTATCAGAATCATATTTCATCTGAAATTGAAAATTTCAATTTAAGTTCAATTCATACTATTTCAGATGTCAACGTTGCAGTCGATTTTTTGACAGCATCCATTTCTTCAGCTCGTGAGCTATCCATACCGCTTGTGCCTGTTCTTCCAACTGATAAATTGTTATTATCTGATCAAGTGTTAAGTTTTATCAGACACCGAAATTCGCTTAGAAGATCTTACCTCAGAAGTCGCCTTGCTCACATTAAAACCTCAATAAACTTGCTAAATAGAATTATTAAATATCATATAAATATCCTTTATAATCAAAAATGGCAAACGAAGCTTGAATGCTTGGATAATGGTTCAAAAAACTTCTGGAAAACAACTAAACATTTTAAAAACCATCGCAAGTCCATTCCACCATTAGTTACTCCCAACACTGGAAATCGAATTTTCTTAAATATAGAAAAAGCACAAGTATTGGCTGATGTTTTCCTTGACGCTCATCAAATTCCAAACTCCAATATTGTAATTGAAGAACAAGTTAATGACTTTTGCACTAATTTCAATAATTTGGATAACAATGCTACAATTCCTGAAATTCACCCTTCTGAAATTTCTGATATTTTGAAATTCCTTCCAAGGCTCAAAGCTCCAGGTGTAGATAATATTCCATTTATTTTACTTAAAAATCTTCCTGAAAGTGGAATCCATTTTCTTAAGATAATATTCGAGTGCTGCTTGAACCTAGGCTATTTCCCCATTCAATGGAAAAAAGCAAAAATTACTCCTGTTTTAAAGCCTGGCAAAGACCCCACTCTTGCTACAAGCTACAGACCTATTAGTCTTCTTTGTACATTGGGAAAACTCTTTGAGCAGATTATCAAAAGAAGAATGGAAGAGTTCATAGCTGATAATCAAATAATTATAAACGAGCAATTTGGTTTTAGATCCGGGCACTCTACAGTTCATCAAATCCATCGTGTAGTCAATCATTTTAAATCTAATAGATCTTCGCTAAAATCTACTGGAATGATATTATTAGACCTTGAACGAGCCTTTGATAAAGTTTGGCAAGACGCAGTCTGCTATAAATTATTTATATATGGATTTCCAATATTTTTAATTAAAATCATAAAATCGTTCTTAACTGATAGAACATTTTTTGTCCAGATTTTTGATTCCATGTCCTCTATACTTAGCATTCCAGCTGGGGTTCCTCAAGGTGCTGTATTGAGTCCTTTGCTTTTTTGTTTATTCATCAATGATATTCCAAGAGATAGTGAATGTAAATTATCATTATTTGCTGATGACACTGCAATATTTGTGTCAGATGAGCTGGCGGTATCTATTATCAATAAGCTTCAATTGTACCTCACTAAAATTCTCGAATTTTTTAAAAACTGGAAACTTAGTATTAACATATCAAAATGTGAAGCTATTTATTTTACTAGGTGCAGAGCATCCCGTAAACTTCCACAACAACCCTTTCTGATTCAAAACTCTTCTTTGGAATGGAAACCTTCAACTAAATATTTAGGAATTTATTTGGATAAATCATTAACATTTAAGACACACGTCACTCAAATACAACAAAAATGTAATGCACTGTTCAAAAGTCTATATCCTCTACTCAACAGAAACAGTAAACTGCATAGTCATAATAAGACACTAATTTACAAGTGTGTGATTCTTAATATCATACTTTATGGTGCGCCAATTTGGTGGGATATTGCTTTGTGTCATAAAAAGAAATTTCAAATCATTCAAAACAAATTTCTAAAAACTATATATAAACGCCCTAGACGTTATAGCACTTTAAGACTGCACAACGAATTAAATATAAAGCTTGTCAATGTAGTTGCTAGAGAAGCTAATGATAGATATATAAATAAATTAAATTATATTGAAAATGAATTGATAAACGCAATTAGCTTTACTACCGCTTAATTTTTGCAACGTAGCTTTTAAGTTTAGATTTAAGTAGGTTAGGTAAATATAAGTTTTTTATTAGTTACTAAGCAGACTGAACTGCATTTGTATATATAAACATTCTTTTTTCATTTTTTTTTTTCGCAATACTCATAATAATTAATTTCATCTGCTGTAAAGCTTACTATTAAAAGCTGATCTCAGTAAATTATTAAATGTACACAACTGTATTATAAATTTGAAGTCAATAAAGGATTATTATTATTATTATTATTGTTAATTAAATCTAGGTTAATTTTAGGCTTATAAGAAAATACAAGTTCAGCTGGTGTTTTATTGGTAGTAGTGGATGGAGTATTTCTTTGATGAATTAAAAATTTAGTAATTTGTTCATCCAAACTACCTTTTCGGTTTTCGATACAAAACTTTTTTAAAACTGTTTTGGCTGAACGTACGAATCTTTCGGCTTGACCATTCGACTGTGGGTGGCACGGTGGTGATTTAGTACATTTTATTCCATTATTTATACAAAATTGTCTGAACCCGAAAGATTGGAATAGAGACCCGTTATCTGATACAATTTCAAACGGAAGACCAAAGTTAGCAAAAAATTCTAATAATTTTTTAATAACATTTTCGAGATTTGTTGACGACATATATATTATCTCGCAAAATTTACTGTACGCATCGACTATTATAAATTTAAAATTTTTTGCAGCGAAATAAAAAAAATCTACATGTATACGTTCGAATGGAGTTGCTGCTTCAGGCCACTTTGTATCGACTATTTCCTTTTTTACAGTTTGAGTTTGTTGACAAATCATACAGGAATTGACATATTTTTCGATGTCTTTATCACATAAGGGCCACCAAGCATAAGAACGCGCTAGCATTTTCATTTTCACTATTCCTGTGTGATTTTCATGCAAGGATTTTAATACCGACGAACGTAATTTTTCTGGGATTATAATTCGGTTTATATAATATAAATTTCCTTCCTCCGTTGAAAGACTTAATCTTTTGTTATAAAATGAAATTATATTAGACGTTATTTCATTTTCTTTAGGCCACCCATATAACACATAATCATATACGTCTTTCACGTCTTATTTCTTCTACGCTTGTTTGTTCATCCTCAGCTGAACAGAAAAAATTTATTTTTATTTCTTCAACCTCCGTGTTTTCTTTTAATGGCAACCGTGACAATGCATCTGCATGACCCATTGATGAACCTTTCCTATATACGATTTTATAGTCATATGATGACAATATGACTGCCCACCGCTGAAGACGAGCGGCGGCTACTGACGGCGTACTCTTTTTTTTTCGTTAAAAATTTCCCTTAAGGCTTGATGGTCGGTACATATAGTGAAAGATTGACCGTACAAGTAATTGTGGAACTTCTTGACTGCAAAAATTATCGCTAACGCCTCGCGATGAATTTGTGAATAATTTCGTTCCGCAGGTGACAAGGTACTGGACGCGAATAATACTGGTTTCTCTATACCGTCAACTATATTAGATAAAACCGCGCCATATGGGCTCATATATTTCCAATACATTATGACTCAATACTAATTTTTTTGTGTTTCCAAACGCTTTTTGGCATTTTTCTGACCACGAAAAATTAACATCCTTTCCTAATAAATGATATAAGTCTCTGAGTTCTCCCGACAAATTTGGGATAAATCGACCATAATAATTTAGAAGGCCTAAATAAGACTGCAACTGAGTGACGTTCCTTGGTGCAGGAGCTTCGAATAACGCTTTAATTTTTTCTTCATTTGGCATAATTTTGCCATCTGATAAAGTATGACCTAAATATTTCACTTGTGTTTGCAAAAATTTACACTTTTCTAAATTAATTCTTACGTTATGACTTTCTAAACGTGACAAAACTTCAAATGATCTCATTTTACAATCTGTTTCTGTAGCTCCTCCTATAAGAATATCGTCCAAATAACAATAAACGTTTTCTAATCCCCTAAGAATTTGATCCATTACGGATTGAAACGCCCCGGCGGCATTTGAAACCCCGAATGGTAATCTTGAATATGAAAATAGACCTTTTCTCGTATTTATTGTTAGAATTTCTTTAGACTCTTCCGACACGGCTAACTGTAAATAAGCACCAGTTAGATCTACGACGCAAAAAATTAAACAATTTGAAAGACTGGCGAATATGTCTTCTATTCGCGGTAACGGATAATGTTCCGTTTCGATACAACGGTTAATCGTGACTTTACAGTCCATACATAACCGAATTTGACCGTCTGACTTGGGAACAATCACTACTGGACTTGCCCATCGTGAACTTTTGACTGGTGTTAAAATATTTTGTTCTGTTGAACTATCTATGGCCTTATCAAATTTTTCTCGAAGTTTAAACGGAACTCCATATGCGGCATGAAAAATTGGAATTTGGTTTTCTTTTAATACTATATCCACCGTAAAACCCACAATCGGAGTGTCAAGACCTTTATTTATAATTTTTGAAAATCTATTTTTAATTTCTACTACTATATCATTATTGATTGATTTAAGTATTTTAATTTTAAATGACTCACGCCAATGTGGAAAGATTACATCCAACCAATTTCTGCCAATCAATGCCTTGAATTGCCTCTCCGTGTCTATTACAATTAGATCCAAACATCCACTACCCCTTACAGCACCAACTTGAACTTGACATCTTCCTAGTTCCTTAATATTTTCACCTGTGACTGTTAATAAATTAGAATTAATTTTAGATAATGCAATATGACTTAATTTTTTAAAATACTCTCCTTTACTGATGATTGTCGCACAAGCACCAGTATCTACTTCCATCTCCAAGAATTGACCTTCGACTTCTAGAACACAATCAGCTGACTCGTTGCTGTTGATGAGACTATTTATACACTTAACTCTTCTTTGGCACACTACTGATGTGTGACCCTTTTCTTGACACTTGAAACAGGTCCACTGTTTAGCAGGACATGTATCTTCTGCATGATGACGACCACAACGCTTGCAGCTACTTCTACTGTTCGACCTTGACCGGTTTTGACCTTTATAACCTTTACTTTGACTATTGTAATTTCTGTAACTGTTACTATAATTATTTCTACTACCCGGACTATTATTGTGACTGTGACTTTGTACAGGATAATTACTCCTGTGTGGACTATTAATCCTTGGACTATTATAATTATTTCTCGATTTATTGAAAACCGCATGTTGACCCATCGGGTAAATGGCTTTGCTTTCTTTTTCCGCCATTTCCATATTAAGCGCCTTACTCGTACATTCTTCAAATATTAAATCTTCATACAACAACATTTGTTGAATTTTTTCATTTCGTAACCCGACTATAAAGCGATCTGCGAGAACTTCATCCAACATATTCGTTTTGAACTTTAAGACTTCTTTGTTATCTTCTTTATCCAGAAAATCACCGAATTGACACGTTTGTGCTAGTGTTTTTAACCTTACTATAAATTCGCTTATAACTTCTCCATCCTCTTGTACCGCTTTATAAAATTTGTATCTTTCTGATCTTTTATTTTTCTTTGGCGTAAAATGCTCTCTTAAAGCCTTCATTATTTCCTCGAAAGATTTTTTACTTGGTAAATCCGGTACTAATAAGGATAATAACAGCTCGTACATTTCCGCACCGGCTATTGTAATGAACATAGGAGTTTTTGATTCGTCTTTTACTTCGTTCACTAAGAAAAATTGACTGATTCTTTCTTCATATGCCCGAAAATTAGTACCGGGTACAAACGGTTCTATTTTTCCTATTAATGTAGGCATTTTTTGTTCACAACACTTTTCACTTTAATACAAAAAAATTCTCACCACGTGTCCTTTTTTTCCTCTAATTTTTCTGCTTTCGGGTTACGTTTTCCTCCAGTTTTCCTCAGTTTTCCTCGTCGCCAGATTATTATATATTTTTATAAATAATTTTATTTTAAATAATAATTATAGTTGTTACATTACATTACGATTACCTTCATCTTATCTTAATAACCCATTTATATCTAAACCATTAACCTCAATCTCTCTATCTCCTGTTCGAGATACAAAACTCTCTCTCTTTTCTTTCTTGAATCTCATCACATATCATTCTCTATGAATATATAATTTATACCATTTATTTTAACTAATTGTCTAACTTTAGGCTCTATCTATAATAATATAACAAATCCATCAACTACTTCAGCTCCAGCTAGAGTGAAAACACCTGCATTTGATGGGTCTACATCGTATCAGATATTTAAGATGCAATTTGAGATAGCAACAACTGGGGTTGATCACCAACAAAAAGCAAATGCGCTTATATTGGCATTGAAGGGACCTGCTGCTGAAATTTTGCAGACATTATCGGCGACAGAGCGTGATTACTGCAAGCTAATGGAGGCCTTAGAAGTAAGATATGGGGAAGGTCATATGCAAGCTCTCCATCGCATGCAGCTCAAAACACGAAAACAAGGAGTCAGCGAAACTTTGCAAGAATTAGAGGCTGACATTTTGAGACTGGTAAATCTGTCATGCCCGAACTATAACGCTGAACACCGAGACGAACTGGCAGCTGATACATTCATCAATGCTCTTCGAGATGTACAAATGAGAAATCAGCTGTTTCTAAGCGGGAAGAAACTACCTGCGGAAGTCTTAGCCTTGGCCCTGCAAATGGAAGCTGGAAAAAGAGCGTATGGCTCAGATAGAGTACGTCAGATGGAAGTTGCTGAAGAACCACTAAAAGCAGCGCTTGAGGAAGTGATAATGCGTGTCAAAAGTTTGGAAGATAAGCCTGAACGAAATCAACGAAGAAGATCTAGCAGAGTAAGATGCTGGAATTGTGGGCAATTAGGGCACATCAGACGAGAATGCAAAACACGAGTAGCAGCAAAAGAAGGAGTAGTTCCAGTCCAGTTGATGAACCTCTCAAACAATCAAGTGGATGTCAAAAAGGAAGGAGATTTCCGCGGTTCAAACCGGAAGGGAAGGATACATTGTAACGCTGATAATCTTTCAAGAAGACCCTGTATTGAGGAGCGGAAGCCATGTAGCAGGACTGAGAGAAATCAAGCAATGAAAGTGAAACAAATCAAGTTCTACATTCCTGACGATTGGTGTACCGAGGCATTTAAAAGAGAGCAGCTAAAGGATCCAGCTATGGCACCAATATTGAAATGGAAAACCGAGGGAAGGCGACCAGAGTGGAAAGCGGTATCACCTTTAAGTACGGAGGTGAAATGCTACTGGGCGCAATGGGACTCACTATTTATGGACAACGGGATACTAAAAAGAAAATGGGAGTCCGCTGATGGAAAGAAAGTGTTGGAACAACTGGTGTTGCCATCAAGTCGAGTGGAAGAGGTACTGGGAAAGCTGCATGGAAGTATTTCTGGAGGACACCTGGGAGTCAATAAAACCCTAGCCAAAGTAAGGGAGAGGTTTTCCTGAGTAAGGTATCGAACCGACGTAGAGCAATGGTGTCGGCGATGCGATACTTGTGCAGCGAGCAAAGGACCAAAAACTAGAACTCGAGGAGAGATGCAACAGTACAATGTGGGCGCCCCAATGGAGAGAATTGCTATGGACATCGCGGGGCCATTTCCGGAAACAACTAAAGGTAACAAATACATCATGGTGGTCATTGATTACTTTACAAAATGGCCGGAAGCGTATGCGATACCGAACCAGGAGGCAGTTACGGTCGCTGAAACGTTAGTCAACGAATGGATTTGCAGATATGGAACACCGCTCGAGTTGCATACGGACCAGGGAAGGAATTTCGAATCTCAACTGATGGAATAGCTGTGCAGAACACTCGAGATTAGGAAAACACGAACTACACCTATGAACCCACAATCGGATGGCATGGTAGAACGATTCAACCGAACCATGGAAGAACATCTGTCGAAGGTAGTGGAAGCCAACCAAAGAAATTGGGATAAGGATCTTCCGTTATTCTTGATGGCCTATCGTAGCGCTGTGCACGATACGACATGTGAAACGCCAGCGAATATCATGTTCGGAAGAGAACTACATCTTCCTAATGACATCGAGTTCGGCATCCCTGGAGGTCTAGTATCTACGAAAACAGATTATGTGGGACAACTAAGGGAGAAGATGAATAAAATCCATCAGCAGGTTCGAGACCACATTAAGATTGCCAGTGACAAAATGAAAACCAGGTACGACATAAATGCAAATAGTGGCGGTTTTCAAGAAGGAGAATTGGTATGGCTATACAACCCCAGGAGAACTAAGGGAAGATCACCCAAGCTGCAGCCAGATTGGGAAGGTCCATATAAAATAATCAAACGAATTAATGATGTTATCTACCGCATCCAAAAGGGACCCCGTACCAAGATGAAAGTGATACATCTGCAAAGGTTGGCACCGTACCAAGGTAACAGTACCATTGCGATAGCTGATATTGTTCGGGACGAACAAAACTAGGCTAGTAAATGGAGGGCAGTGTAATAAACTTCGTCCAGAATGGGTTAATTTACTCATAAATAACCAATACATTCTGCTTTCCACATTCATGAATTAAAAAAAAGGGAGTTAACTAATACAATTTGCATTAATTAATGTAAATTAAATTTGTTATACAAATGTTTACGTTAATGAATTAAAAAGAGGTGTGGCCTATTGTTTCTAGAAACTACAGTGAGTACCAGAATATTCTGCTTATTTGTTTTTGAATATAAATAAGCGAACAAAATATCAGATAGTCAGTTTTATTTTGCAATTAGAAGTGTTTATAAATATTCGCAAGTATAAGAAATAATCGGTGGTACTTGAGCCTGGGTACTAATAGTAAAAGAATTTGAACTTAGTGGAATAGTAAATACATACTTTATGATTCCGAATATTATTGATTCAAATTGTGGAAAAGCGGTGAAGTTTATCGTACATAAATTGGAGACCCTGGAATTTATTGTAATTAAAATCGGAAGTTGCTGTAACTGGTTGATAAATAAAGTTTGGGATTTTGTTAACTAAAGATCTGTCTTTTTACTGTCGTATTTGCTCAATAATCTAAAAGAACCAACGAAGAGTCGTTACAGTATTATTCCCAATAATACGTAATTGAATATACGGGATTGAACTCACGCTCATCAGAGACATCATAGTTCAAAGCCATCTTACAGACTCAGCCACAGTGGATCAAACAACAATAAAACATATTTTAATTTTCATCTTAAGATAATTTCTAAATTGGAACTTCATTCTCTCATATTTATTGAAATTGAATTCTTCATCTGTGATTATACAATTGTAAATTGTATTTATTCCCGACACAAAACACACAAAAACTGTTTTAAAGGAGTTTTTCTGAGAGAAAATAAAAAATGATTTAAAATTGCAAAATTCATGTGAATTAAAATAATTACTTTAACCTTAATCACTCTAAAAATCTCTCTAAACTTTATTTATTTTACTTCAAATAGTGTAAAACTTTGGTTTATTTAACATTATACCCGTCGCATATTGTCGGTATCTCAAAAGAGATTAAATTCAAGGAAACTCGTTTTTATAACAGCCGTGCTCGATTTGACTGAAGCATTTGAAACAACGAAAAATGTAATACAATTGTTGTTGTTTTTTCAGTTGTTTCAGTCAAACTAAACATACCTAACATGCAATTTACATTGTGTTATTTTTTATTACAACAATTATTTATTTCAATAAGGAAAAAACTTCAAAATGTCGTTTTAATTCTATTTCTTTATTCGTGTGCTTGTGGGCACAGGAGTTGGGTTTTTCCATCTAGAGGCGTACACGAATAAATCAGAAGGTATTCCGGATCAGAAGGTTGTCCAGATGTGAGAAGTACGGATTCTCCAAATCTACTTAGTCCACCTCCTTGCAGCAATTGTCCTTGTGCTTTGTTGATGGTCATTGCAAAAACGAGTCGCACTGGAAACTAAACGTTTGAATTCAAATTCCATCTCTGTTGGAAACATTGAAATGCGTAGCAGCTGTACATCTTTGAGTTTCTACCCTTTGAATTTTCCATTGAAAATTGTTTTTTCAATGACATTGTTCATCATATTTTGCACCTAAAATTTCAAAAAAATTTGTGCTATTTCAAAATATTTGATATGTTTTTTTAATAAAATGTGTTGTGTAGTTGGAATTACAATATGTCTCACAACAACACATAAAACCCTTTAAGACATAGGTTCCACACCATCATGTTTTTTAAGATAATGGACGCAAATTTCTTATTTTTTGGTTTTTATATTCTTTTTAAAGAATGGAAAACTAAATAATAAATCCTTTTACATAATAATAAACTACATAGGGCAATATTACATGATAAAATGGAGGAAATAAAAATACAATACTTTTTTTTCAAATTTGTAGTAACAAAGCTAACATGGGTTACCAATTATGCTTATAGTACTAGAAGCATATACCAAGATCATGTAAAACATGGTTTTGCTCAAGGATTAAACCCGGTATATTTAATAGTTATATGGAAGCTCATTTCTTCGAGCAAACGAAAAAGTTCATTTTTTAAAAAAAATATTAAAAAAATAAAAGATTTGCGTCCATCAACACCTTAGAAAGCATGTTGTTGTGGGACCTTATTCTTCAAAGGTTGTTATGAGTTGTTGTTACTCACGTTGTAATTCGTACTACCCAACACATTTTATTTTAAAAAAATAGCGTGTCATCATCAAAGAATATTCTATAACTAAGACTAAGGGTGCTATCGTTGATTGAAAAAAGTTCATCCGCTAACATCCTTAAGATATCACAGTGGCTAGTGATATCTCACTGCTATTGCCAGTGGCATACAATATCTCAAGCTAACTCATATGCAAATAGCATGGACCTAAGTACGTGGGGTTGTCAAACCCATAGATCAAAAATTTAAAATTTTACAAATCTTCCTGCGGGAGTATATATTTAATTCGTTAATGAGTTCTTTAATTCATTAATGCTAATACCGTTTGCAAATTACTATTGCATACGTGTTGCCAGCTAAGTCCCACCATTTTTAATTTGTTATCATCATGATGATAATTATTTAAATTTTTCAATAAATAATATGAGGTTAAAGAAAGAAGTGCACGACAGCAATAAATTTGATGCTTTTGAATCCTTCTACATGCATAAGGACATAAACGCAATTAATAACGACAAAGGCAACATAAATTCAAATTTATTTAATTTATTTACTAGCCACTTTTAAACCTTTGTTGATGATGGATTGCAAATAACCTGAAATATATTCAATTATATAAAATAAAAAATAATTAGAAATAATAATAAAGAAATGTTATTTTTTAAGAGTGGACTCAATAAGGTGTTTCGGAAATTTAAAATTTATAACATCATGTGTCAAATTCCACTACATATGTATAATTTCATCATATAAATGTTATTGTTTGTCAGATTATACATTCATTTTTCAATTTCATAAAATTATGTTCAACGAAAAAAACATCCAAGCAAACTACGCGTATGAACCGATATTTAAAAAAAAACAATTAAAATAATTATCACCAATCACCAATGGAAAAATAATACACGACAATTGGAAAAAGCAGATCGTAGTGTATCTTATATATTAATACGCTAACTTTGTACTTTGTACAGCCTAAGGCTTTTTTATTTGAATTTTCGCTCATTCCGAATTTGCACTGCTAACTGATATTAGTGTAACCTAGATCTGAGAGATTTTTGGATTTTTCGGATCATAAATAAAAAAGTTATAGACGAATTTAAATGTATTTTTGAATTCAACTGCCTCCCCTCAAATCAAATCAAATGGGATCGTCCAAGTCTTTCTTTGTTCATAGTATTTTATATTTTTTTTTCAGTTCATGCAATGATTTGGTAGAGTATAGACGTTATTTTTCTTTGGTTTTTTCGACAATTTTGTAATGTGTGTGTTTGGTATGATAGTTTAATAGATTGTTAGAATTTTTATTATAGTATATTATATTTTCTTTTCAGTGTTTTTAAATTTCATTTCTTAAAGTTTATCGTATTCAAAGAGTTAGAGTTGTTTGTTTCTTTTATGATAGATGAAATGAATGGTAATGTTGTGAAAAGTCTTTCTTTGTTTATAGTATTTTATATTTTTTTTTTCAGTTTATGCAATGATTTGGTAGAGTATAGACGTTATTTTTCTTTGTTTTTTTCGACAATTTTGTAATGTGTGTGTTTGGTATGATAGTTTGAGAGATTGTTAAAATTTTTATTACTAGTAGGGCCCGGCGTGCTTCGCTACGCTTACAAATAAAGTTTTTGCGTAGACATTTGTTTACGTAGAAGCAATAATTTCAAAAAGTGGTAATGAGAAATGCTAGCATATAATTTTTAATTTTTCTTTTTAAATAAATGAATGAAAAATAATCAGAAATCTAGCTAATCAGTTCGGATATATGACAAATTAGCGATCAAATAAGTTAGAGATCAAATAAGCGTACTTGAAAACTTATTTGATCGCTAATTTTTCATATATCCGAACTGATCAGCTAGAGTTCTGATTATTTTTCATTCATATGGGGGGATTCATCCCGCATGGAGGGATCAGTTTTTATTAATTTGTTAATTTTTTTCTATTTTTTGATCCACGGGTATGACAACCCCGCGCACTCGAGTCCCTGTTATTGGCACATGAGTTAACGTGAGATATCACATACCACTGGCAATAGCAGTGAGATATCACTAGCCAAGGTGATATCTTAGGGGTGCTGGCGGATGAACTGTATTCAGTCAACGGTAGCACTCTCAATCTTAGCTAATGAATATTCCTTGATGATGGAACGCTGTAGCTTGCTCGAAGAAACGAGCTTTCATATAACTATATATCTGAGCTTTAATCATTGAAAAATATACTGCGTCCCATAATCAAGGATTATGCCATTAGCTGGACTATTGGAAAACCAATTTTAGTTTTGTTCCTGCAAATTTTTAAAACAAATTTGCTTTTTATCTCTTATTTTATTTTTATTTTCCCTATCCTATCACGAAATATTGGCCTATGTCATATTTTATATGTGATAGGATTTATAGTTTAGTTGTCCATTATTTAACAAAAAATATTAAAAAAAAAACAAAGAAAAACAGATTTGCGTCCATTAACACCCTTAGAACGCATGTTGTTGTGGGACCTTGGTCTTAAAAGGTTTTTATGTGTTGTTGTGACACATATTGTAATGCCTACTACACATCACATTTTATTAAAAAAAAAAAAATATATTTAAAAAGAAAAATTAAAAATTATATGCTAGCATTTCTCATTGCCACTTTTTGAAATCATTACTTCTACGTCAACAAAATGTCTACGAAAAACTTTATTTATAAGCGTAGCGAACCACGTCGGGCCCTCCTAGTTTGCATTAAATTACATTAAAAACAACGTTTTAAATACAAATACGGCTCCATCTATTGGCTATCCCAAATTTATGAGGCGTACATCACACTATCAAATATATTGGTCAATAAAAAGAATATGATATGAAATTGGAGAGTGCAAAGGTTGTAAAATAAACTTCGTTACCGTTTTAAGCCGGGCATTCACATACAACGGAAACAGAAACAGAAACCGAATTTCTTAGAAATTTGACAGCAACTGAAACAGAAACCGAATTTAGAAACAGAAACAGAAACGGAAAATTCGTCTGTTTTGTCTGAAACGGAAACAATTAAAATTGAATTGTTTCAGTACCGAAACTGTCACATAATATTAATTATTATTTTGAATTGTGATAACAAAAGCTTTGAATTTTTAATTTAATAAAAAGGTTAAATAAATAATAGTACATTATATAACAAGGTTGAGAAGTAGGCTATTATTGACCGAGAACTTTTAGATCCTGAGGCACGTAGCGCCGAGGGATATAATGTTCGAGGTCTATATTAGCCTTCTCAACCGAGGTATATATAGAATTTTTTTAACTACTAACACTAATTATCATATTTGCTTTCATTAGATATTTATATTAGTCATTTTCCATTTCATTTTTTAAATATCTTAAAATATCAAGTAGCCTGGAAGTTCAGTTTCATACAAATAAAACGAAACAGAGCAATGCAGTTATTATTTGTTGTTGCTTTTTTGTTCATTTTAATCAAAACTAAAAGAAAATTTGTCATTATCAACCTAGGTAATTGTTTGTTCTTATTATTGACCTAGGTTGAGAAAAATTACTTCTCATTGGGGCATTCGAGTAAATAATGACGATTTCTCAAGTTAGTGGTTAAAAAAAATTATTTGTTTTTGTTATTCTTCAATTTAATTATTCATAATGGATAACAAATTCACAAACTCAAACAAAATTCGGTTTCCGTTTCTGTTTTATTATTCACCACAGTCAACCAAATTAGAAACAGAAATTGAAAATTTTCAGTTTCAGTTTCAGTTTCGGTTTCTGTTTCTGTTGTATGTGAATGCACGGCTTTACTGCGAACATAAGAGCTGGTTCTTTTAAACGAATAAAAGAATAGCCGGTTCACCTATTCAATTAGAAGGACCAGTTCTTTTATTTGAAATTTTTATGCAAGCTTTATCACTGCCATCTCTAGCTAGTAAAACAATTTCTTTTTATACAAATTTAGTGATTATAAATTTTGAAATACCATTTTATTTTCATATGTTTAAATTGTATAATATAAGCTATGGCCATTATGTTCTTGTATGATTCATTAGCGTTATATTGCTTAAATTATTTTTAAAATTCAAGAGGGAATTTTTTTCAAAATCGAATATAAGAACCGGTTCTTATGTTCGCGGTAAGACTGACTTTTTCATCCAGTTTTGATGACAATTTTTTTTACCTCTAATCGTTCTATTTTAATTAGCAATACAAATAGGAGTTTTTTTCAATTTGATATTGATTTTTGTAAATTAATATTGAAGATCAATGAATAGTTTTAAAAAATAAATAAATAAACTTAAATTATTGTTTTCTTTAATTTGTACTCTTATTTTTATTCAAACTTTATAAAAACCAATACAATAACTTTTTTACAGGTTTCGATACTTTCTAACACTTCTTTAATTAATATATAACCCCCACAAAATTATTAATAATCTTTGGTAACAGATTTGACTTAGCATAATATGCTTTTCGTTTATTATCAAATGAAACAAAACTTTCTTTACTAAAACATACTTTATAGTCTAATAATGGCCTTATTCGAAGTTGAAGTTTACTATCAATTGAATAAATTGATTTACGCTGCCATCTGAAAGTTGGCATATAAACCATCCATATTTAACATTTGATTGGTAATTAAAAAATATTTAGGTATTTAATCAATATAATAACTATCCTATCTCTCAAGCTAGACCATCAGACACACATTGTACAAAATTTCATTAAGATTGGTTACGTTGTTGCGGAGTTCATCGCGGACAAACATCGTGACACGTGATTTTTATATATATAAGATATATATAAATTTATATATATATATATATATATATATATATATATATATATATATATATATATATATATATATATATATATATATATATATATATATATATATATATATATATATATATATATATATATATATATATATATATATATATATATATATATATATATATATATATATATATATATATATATATATATATATATATATATATATATATATATATATATATATATATATATATATATATATATATATATATATATATATATATATATATATATATATATATATATATATATATATATATATATATATATATATATATATATATATATATATATATATATATATATATATATATATATATATATATATATATATTAGACTGGTCGTTAAAAACTAAATTTTCCGAGACGCCCCCCAGAAAAATTCTTTGTGGTCAAAAAACCATAACGGCTTTATTTTATTTTTTTAAGTGAAAAGAACACGTGCCGCAAAATCATCGAAGTTTATTTTTTGATAAAATTGTTAATATCTCATAAAATATGCAGATGTCAAAAAAAATCTCTTATTCATTTTTGCAGGAAATTTAATTTTCTACAAAAAAAGTCCAAGTCATTTTTTTCCTAAAACCTATATTTCTGATGATATTTTGAAATAAAACTTGAAATTCTTCGAAACTCGTAAGACCAAATGATGAAATTTTCTACGAAAAAGTACTAATTTTGATTTTTTTTGTCAAGATTATTTTTTTATACATTTCATTTCTTTTTATGTTTTTTAAAAATTACGAAAACTTCAAACAAATATCATGAGAACTATATTCAGCTCTGCTGAGCAAAACATTCAATGCCCATATTAATGTTAAGTTCTGCAGTTCGGTGAAGAGCATCAAATACATTTGCAAGTATGGGAATAAAGTATGTGCTTAATAAAGGAATTTTTTTCGATGCACCAGGTAGAACTGGCAAAACATTTCTCATTTCGCTAACTCTCACTGAAATACGATCAAATAATAGAATCGCATTGGTCGTTGCATCACCTAGCATTGCAGCAACTTTATTGAATGGAGGCTAAACAGCTCATTCAGCATTTAAACTGCCACTGAATATTCAAAATAATACAGAAGACAATCTCCATGGCCACAGTGCAAAATTATCATCTGAGATGAATGCACTTTGGCACACATACATTCGCTTGAGGCTTTTAACAGGACATTGAAAGACATAAAAATAACGACGAACTATTTTGGTGGCGCTCTGTTACTCCTTTCAGATGATTTCGGGCAAACACTTCACGTCATTCCACGTTCAACGTACGCTGATGAGATCAACGCTTGCTTAAAATCATCGTCCCTGTGGCGTAATGTTGAAAAGTACTGTAACGACGGGCTATTTTCAATATTTACTCTAAAATAATATACAAAGAAATCCGCTAATAATTTGTTAATTTATTCTATTCAATTGTAATAAGCGTAGGGACATTTGTTCGTACTACTGTGAACGTTTTTTTTGTTGACTGTTTCGTTACGTCACTCGTATTAATAATACATGTTTTGCATAAATGATTGTTTGTATTATAGTGTATTCTTTTCGGCTTTACCGAACAAGCTCCACAACCGAATTATCGAACTTTGTATTCTTTTGGAATGAATTTCAATATAAAAAAAATTATTCGGTCTTTTAACTGTACTTACATTTTTTTTTTTGCTTTATTGAATAAATAAGCATTAAGTTAAGAATTTATACATAGTTCTTAAAATTAATGATTATTCTTGCAAAGACAAAATATGTCTGTGAGCAAGATTCGTTTTTTTAATTTTTGTTTTTTAATACAAATTTGTGTTTTGTTTCTTTTTACCCTAGCCTTAAAATAATTTAGATAATTATTATAGAAGATAATTATTATAACAGTTTAGCAACTTATAAGTTTCATACAAACAATACCATTACAAGTTATATAAAAATAAATAATAAAATAAAATTAAGTTATTAAGTAAGCTAATTTATTATTTAACAATTAACTGGCCTTAATATTAGTTAGTGCTATTCATCTTTGTGTTTTACTTAAACCCTTGATTGAAATTTGATATTTATTTATTTACTAAAAAAGTGATACTGATATTTATTTACTAAAAAAGGAATTTTGATTTGGCTTTATGATTTAAAAGATAAGTTTGTAATTTGTTTTTAAATATGGAAATTTTGTGAATGATTTTTAGAGCTTCTGGTAAACTATTAAATAAAATAAGTCCTTTGTATAATAGATTTGCTTGACCACCACTAGTTCGGAAAAAATCTACATAGAAATTATTATTTTGACGTGCAGGATAAGAGTGAATGTTATTTATTTCCCTAAGAACTATGTTATTTTTTATAAGTTTGTGTTTTACTTTATAAATAAATAAAATGCATTCATATTTAATGAGATGCTCAATGGATAATTTCTTGATGTATAACTGTTCGGTAGGATAGTCAAAAGGAAAATTATTTATTATTCGTAAGGCTTTCGAAATCAATCGTCTGACGCTAGTTACACGCGTGATTCCAGCTGAGCCCCAAATAGGTAGTAGGTATCTAACTACACTCATTAGATGAGCATTAAAAATTATATATTTTACCTTTAGAGGAAATATATTTGCTGTTTTTTTCAGAATATAGCAAATGACTTTGATTTTGTTCCTAACATATCTAATGTGATGTTCCCAAGTTAATTTGCTATCAATCTGAAGTCCTAAATATTTAAAAACCTTAATACGTTCAATAATGTTATTATTCAGCTTAAGTTCAAAATTAATTAAATCATCTAAATTTTTGTTTTTAGTCTCAAAGATCATATATTTGGTTTTCATTTCATTTATTTTAAGATGGTTTCTAAGTGTCCAACTATTAATCTTTTCTAGATCTTCTTGCATATGCATAAAAAGTTCATCTGGACATATGGAGCTATAAAGAACCGCCATATCATCTGCATACATCACAATTGTACCATGAAGCTTTAAACTGAAGATATCGTTCACATATAAGTTAAATAGCAGAGGACCTAGGAGAGACCCTTGTGGTACCCCATATTTAATTTTAAGCTCATTACTAGAACTGTTATCAATAGTAACCCACTGTTTTCTATCTTCGAGGTAGGAAATTAAAATTTTTTTCATGTTAGAGCTAATATTTAACCGCATTATAGTTCTCTTTAATACCTTATGACATACTGTATCGAATGCTTTTTGAAGGTCAATGAAAATACCGGCAGTCAAAAGATTTTTGTCCAATTTCGTTTTAATCAAACCAACAATTTGTGACGCTGCGGCTAAGGTGTTTGAGTTTTCTGAAAAGCCAAATTGATTTTGATTAATGATATCTGCTAATTTGCAATGCTCTGCTAGCCTACAATAAATAACAGATTCGTAAATCTTTGCAAATATAGTTAGAATTGAAATTGGTCTATAATTATTAACTGATAGCTTAGATCCACTTTTATATATTGGAATTACTTTAGCCTTTTTCAATTCTTCTGGGAAAATACCTTCTATCAAGGACTTATTTATGAGATAACTTATCTTATCCACTAAGATATTTTTAAATCTTATTACGAATTTGGTTGAAATTGAGTCATACCCCGTAGCAGATGGTGTTTGTTTAGGTTATTAATTATAAGTAGAATTTCCTCCCTGGTGGTATAGCAAATAGGTAATTCGTCATTGATTTTAATTTGACAACTCAATGGTTCTGGCTCACTATCAGTATTCGGTATCAACTGTTCAACACAATTGACGAAATAACTATTTAAAGTATTACAAACATCTTTTTTCTCATGATATAAATTATCATTTGTTTGAATTAGAATGCTAGTTGCTTCCTTATATTTATTAAAAACATGTTCATTCACAACTTTCCATAATTTTTGAGGGTTGTTAAATTCTAGTTCATTTTTAAAAAAATTGGTTTTGGCTATTCTTACTAGTTTTTCGATTTTGCATTTATAAAATTTAAATTGATTACAAATGTAGACATTATTTTGAAATTTGACTTTTAATTTATAAAAATAATCCCTAAGTTTCATTAATTTAGCTATTTCATTTGTCATCCAGGTTTTTTTGTGCTTTACGTTCACGATGGGGAGCGTCACGGTGTGATTATCAATAGTTTCTTTACAACATCGTACTAATTCGCTTATACTACTGCATAAATTTATTCTTGTTGAAAAAGCCGATTCGTTAATTTTATCATACATTAGTACTGTCTTATATCTTTTTTCGGGTGTACTAGGCAATTAACCATTATTAATTTGTAAGATAATACCCCGATGATCACTCAGGTAATTATGTAACACAGAAAGAGAAAAATCACTACCAACTATATCAGTCATAACATGGTCAATTGATGTGGCTACAGTATTTGAAACTCTTGTTGCATGATTTTGATTACGAGAATTGAGGATAACATATCCGTTGGAATTAATTATTTCTTCATATCTTTCAACGCAAGTATCGGTTTGATTTAGAATATTTATATTAAAATCACCAAAAATGTAACATTGTTTGGTCGTGTCTTATATTTTATCAAACTTTTGCAAGAAGAGATTCAGATCAGAGTTTGGCGATTTATAAACATCAACAATATTAATCTTTAATTCAACAACACCAACACTTAAAACCGAGACACTATCAGATTCCGACTTCGAGACCACATTGGAAACCATGGTATTACAGATATAGATGGCACAACCACCACCTCTGGAAGTAGCTCTATTACAAAAGTATGAATTGTAACCTTTTATGGAAAACAAATGAATCTCATCATCAAAAAGCCAAGTTTCAACAAGTATTATTATATGTATCTTACAATCATAAGACGAAATTAATTCCTTTAATTCATCAAATTTATTTCTAACACTACGAGTATTTAAGTATAAAACATTTAATAAGTTATTACCATTCTTTATTTTATTTATAGAATGCGATATATCTAAATTAGTAAAAAAAATCATTGAATGAATCCATCATAAGCGATTGGAGATTCAATTCAAGTTTTATTTCATATTTATTTAATAGAAATTAAGTTCGGTTTGTTCTTACTTAAATATTATTATTATTTTTTAATTAAATTATTTAGTTTACCTATATCATCTTCACTAAATATGGTAATAGCTTCCGATTTTTCATCTTTTCTTAGAAATATTTTACCATCTTTATACCAAGCATATTTATAGTTGTTGATGTTTTTGAATTGACGAACTTTCTTCATCAAGTTATTATTATGCGCAGTCAAATACTCATTCACGTAAATTTGTAGTTTGGCATGGGCATCTGAAACTATCGCTTGCGAAAAAAATGGCCCAAAAGTTTTTTTGGCTGCTAAAACTTCTTTCTTTTTTTCCAATTGATCAAATTTCACCACTATCGCAGGCCCATAAATATTATTATTTGAAGAATTAGTTTTAGAATTTTTATTTTCATTAACTCGATACGCGTGGACAATGTTTTTTTTTTCTATTAGAACGTTCAACTTATGACAAATTTTTTCAACTGTATCAGTAATTATTTCACCTTCAATTTTTGGCACGCCTTGAATAATAATCTGGTTAATCAGCTTTTCTTGTTCAAAATGATTTACTTTGTATTCAAGAGTAGAAATTTTTTTTACGAGCAAATCATTTATGTTTTTATAATCCAACAGCATTTTATTGAGTCGTTTGTTCTCATTCATAATTTTATTAATTGATAGAGAAATGTTATCCAAATTATTGGAAATAAATTGTTGGGACTGTATGATGTTAGTGTTTGCAGTTGTTTGCTCATCATCTTCACTAGACGAAAGTGATTCAATTTCTGAGTTTGTACAAATAGATGAGCAAATCCAGGTAGGATTTTTCAAATATGTTTTGTATTCCGGATTTGTGAGTTTCACACATTCCACATGAAAAATCGCTCTGCATCTAGTACAACTGATTGGTTTATCTTTTTTTGTAATAATTTCCGAGCATGATTTACATGATTTTGTAATATAAGGTTTAACAGTTACACTATTATTGTTGTTATTTGGATTTAATTTACCTCTTCTTGTTTTCATTGTCTATTTTACGTTTATATTTTATTAATTATGTATCACTCTACAAATTTCACTTAGATAGCACATGAAATTTAAAATCAAAAACTAAAATAGGTAGTAGCACATCTAAAAAATGATAGCATTTGCAACAAAAGAAAATGAACTGTAATTGTTAATTATTGGAAACAGAAATTTAATTTTTTAATTATCTTTATCTTTAAGCTTTTAATTTTATAATTCAAATTTAACTAAACAACATAAACACGTCTGTTCGATTCGATGGTCGAACAATTAATCAATCATTTGTTCAGTACATCCGAAAAGAATACACTATTAGGGACAATTGCTTGTTACAAGAGTGGGAAGGGAAACAAAGAATCAATAATATGATATATAAACGATCAAATTGTTTGGATCGAGTCAATTAGTATATAAAATGAAATCAAAGTGATTAGAATTCATTTAATTAAAATTAAACAAAAAAAAATACTTTTATGTAAATATCATTGTGGAAAAAAAATCACTAGAAATTTTATTAGAAGAAAAACCAATAAATAAAATTAAATTAAAACAGTTTTGTTTAATTTTTTCGGTACCCGCAATTCATCGTAGCACATTATGGAATATTTTACTTGGAATTTACCCAAATGATGAAACAAATGATTTTTTTTAAATACAACGAATTGCCGTTTATAATGATCTGTTACATGCACTTCAAATTTTTGGAATCGTTGACGTGAGAAACACAAAAATCAAAAGTTTTTCACACAATGTGGTTGTTGGAAAATAAAAGAATCACATTTGTGAATTAATATTAACACTGATAGGTAATTTTGTAACAATAACTGAAATTAACAAAATTTTGAAGGATACGATGAGATGACTTTCTTTGAAACTTACTGGATGGAAAACGAGAAAACTAGATGAAGATGCTAGCCATCTAGCATAGATTTGGATGCTAGCTATGGATTTCTAGCCTGATTAGCATTCAACATTAAATAATGTAAGCCTTTTTGTATTTTATTTTATATAATTTTTGTTTGTTTATTTTCGAACTTCTAAATTATTATCTCTGTTAGCCAATTAATAGTTTTAATACATTATTCTGTGATTTATAATAAGAGATCTGCAAGTTTAAACTGTTTGTCATAGATTCAAATTTCCGGTGTAATATTATTATTCGTTATTAAAAGTCCAAATTATTATAGCGCAGCTGAAAGTAAACATGCACGTTCAAATGCTTCAAGATCCATCCGCTAAACCATTTTCAAAACAACTGTTAGATGTCGGCGATGGAAAAATTGCTGTACATGGAAAAGCTTAATGCATAAAATTGATGACTGGTAGCAGTGTTGTGCAAATTCTTTACAAAAAGAAATTTACATAATTTATTCTTTACATGTCCAAAAATCATTGTAAAGAATGTAAAGAATGTAAAGCATGTAAATAATGCTAAAAAAAAGTAAAAAGATGTGCCAAATTTCTTATTAGATTAATATATAATTTAAAATTAAACCCAAACTTCTAAATATTCATAGTTTTTAAGTTTGTCTTTAGTTATATTTATAATTTGAATACTGATTTTTATAGCTCCTTTAAGAATTAAGACAAAACTTGTGCTCGATTAAAACAATGGTAATACAAATTTTGAATAGAAAAGAATTATGAATTTCGGTCTCTATAAAATATTTTATCCACGACTACTAAAGAATATATGCTTTCCATGCGTATGTCTTCCATTGTAATTGTATTTATTCCACAACTAGTGAATTTGATTTAAATTCTTTAACAGCTCTATAGTTTATTAAATATTCCCCTAACAAATTAAACAACAAACTTGTTTTGTTTTTCGCTATCTTTGATGTATTTATTTCAATATTTCGTTACAAATTTTTGCATGAAAACTGGAAATTAAACGAAATATTTTACAGTCGTGGATAAAATAGCATCTTGTATTCGCTTAGAATGATAGCAATTCTTCACTCGGATGATTCCCTCCACTCGCTACGCTCGTTTCGGGAAACTTGATCCTCGTGAAGAAGTGCTAAGCTCATACACGAATCTACTATTCCTGCTTTAATCATAGAAAAAGTAAGAATTGGAAATCATAAATTATGTATTAAAATATAAAACTTATTACAACAAAATTAACAATTTAACTACAATAACATCAATTTGTTGAATACGATACATAGTCTATTAACTTTATACATAGGTAGTTCTGATTTTTTTCAGAATTGTTTATGATGTTAGCCTAATTAATAATCCAAGTTTATGACCTCGAGAGCCGAACGCACCTTTGTTAAAAGTCGATCAAACTTCGCAATTTCTTGAAGTTGAAAAGTTAAAAAAATGATAAGCTTTGAAAGGCTTAATCTCGGAAACTGTTGGGTTTACAGAGACAATTCTAGTTTACAGAGACTATCATATTGTAGTCAATTTATTCTACTTTAAAAATATCATAAAAAGTTTTTTCAAAAACTAGTCCTTTAGGGTTATATACGCAAACTTTTGAAAAATAACGATTTTTTCGCGGTGACCATTCTACTATCATATTGTAGCCAATTTAGTCTACTTTCTAGCCCCATACTCTCAGGCGACAAAGTTACTGGACCAACATAACAAGCTTGATTTACAATAGAAATTATTTTCAGTATACAAATTATCAAAGACAGGCTTTACCTGTCAATTGATAAAATGAAGAATGTCCAAACCCAAACTTTCCACCATTCGTCTTTAGAATTTCACCATCATCATTAGTGTTCTGCTTGCGCAGGTCCCTGGTGTACCCGCCAATGGTCTCTCTCCTGAGCCGTCTCTTTCATCATTCCATACCCTCCGTAACCCGTTTCTATACTGTCCATCATTTTTCTCTTTTTTCTTCTCTTATTTATTTGTCCCTCCACAGATCCTTCCAAAACATCTCTTAACAAACATTGCCTTCTTAGTACGTGTCCAATCCAATTTCTTTTTCTTTCCTCTATTGTCTTTACTAGAATACGTTCCTCTTCCACACTCTTCTTAGAACTTCCTCATTTCACACCTTGTCTATCTACTTAATCTTAAGTACTCGTCTTCAAATCCACATATCAAAACTCTCTAACTTACTATTTTTCTTTTATGATAAAGACCACGTTTCACATCCGTACAAGAGAACACTTCACACAAAACACTATCATTCTTTTCTTCAATACTATGTCTATTTTACTGTTTAACAGTAGCCTCTTCGCTCTGAAAGTCTGCTTTGCCATACCAATCCTCGTTTTTACTTCTCTTATTCCCACTTCAGTCTTCCGTCACTTCAGTTCCCAGATATTTGAACCTTTCCACCTGTTCTAGCCTTTCTTTACCTACAATGATGTTTAGCATTTCTTTCTTTCCTATTTTCATTACCTTTGAATTTCACACATTAATTCTAAGCTCATACACTTTTTCCATATCCTTTAGATGTTTCAATATTCTGTTCAGTTCTTTTTCACTTTCTGCAAAGATCAAAATGTCATCTGATATTCGAGCGCAAGCAACTTCCACTCCTCCTATACTCACTCCTTTATCGCTCCTCCAGCATTTCTGCACCATTTCGTCCATGTAAATGTTAACAAGAGTAGGAGATAAACAACATCCTTTTTTCACTCCTATTCCAATCTCAAACCAGTTTGTCCTGCTGTTACCAACCCGTAAAGCTATTCTCTGGTTCATAAACACCTTGCTTATTTACCTCCTTTCTCTCCAGTAACCTCCTTTCTGTTTTAATATCCCCAACAGTTTCCCTAACAAAGGACAGTCGAAAGCTTTTTCCAACTCTACGAAGCAAAGGTAAATATCCCTGTCCCTTTCTGTATAACGCTTCACAATGGACCTTAAAACTCCCCGTGCATCCCTTGTATCAATACCCTTTCTAAAACCGAACTGCTCCTCGCCCACGCTCTCCTCCATCACTCTTGTCATACGCCTATTTATTACTCTCAGCATGATTTTAGCAGCATGCACACCTAGACTGATGGTTCTGTGTTCTTCACACTTCTTCGTTCCTTTTTTCTTAGCCATTGGAATCATTTCGGATCTCAGAAGTAATCAAGCCACTCCCCACTTTCATAACTCTCGTTGCACACTGATGTTAACTCTCTCATGCTTTCCTCTTGCAGATACCTCAACACTTCCACTGGTATCTCATCAATTTTTGCTGCCTTACCACTTTTCATATCTTTCATTGCTGCTATCACCTCATCCAGTATAATAATTGAGCAAATGTTATGTCTAGGTACTTCCTCTTCTCTCTCTACGTTTAGAACCTTAGGTTTTTCCTTTGCCTTATAGAGCTCCTACATATATTCTTTCCATCTTTGCGAAATTAGTTTTTCTTCTTCCAGAATTACACCCTCCTGACTCTCCACTTCTATACATTTTACTCTGTTCCCTTTTTTGGTCGTTGTTAGTTCTTTCACTTTGTTATATACATGCCTTCCAGATTTAACTATTTCTTCAATTTCTTTACACTCATTATTAAACCATGCCTCTCTTGATCTGTCAGTTTCATTTCTCAATTCTGTGTTCATTTTTCTATACTTTTTTCGTCCTTCTTCAGTATTTAACTCTTTAAACTTTTGTCTTTTTTCCATTTTATCTATCATACCCTGGGTAATCCACGGTTTCTTTGGTCGAACCCCTTTCTTGTATCCTACACTAACTAATTTCATACACTGTTTTTATACTTTGCGTTATTCTTTTCCATCTCGTTTCACTATCCTCTACTATTGTTGTTTTCAAAATTCTTATTTCTCTTTCCATATCCAAACCTACTTTCTAAGCATTCAGAGACTTTAATCTCCCTAAATTCCATTTCTTGATTTTTGCTGCTTTCTTTAATTTTTTAAGTTTTATTTCTAAAACTGCTAGTAAGAGCACATGATCATTGTGTATATCTGCACCAGGTAAAGTGTTTGCCTTCTTCACTCCATTATCACTCCTATATCGCTCGTCAATCATTATAAAATCTATTTGTTTTCTATAGAAATCACCAGGAGATTTCCAAGTATACAACCTTCGTTTATGATGCTTAAACCACGTGTTGGTAGCTATGAACTTCTTTTCTTTACAAAATTCAATCATCCTATCTCTTCTTTAATTTTTCAAACCCAGACTAAATTAGCCAACTACTCCCTCGACCTCTTCTGACCCCACTCTTGCGTTCCAGTCCCCCATCACAATGTGACAGCAACCGTTCCCTTCCTCATTCAAAATCTCTTCAATCCGGTCATAAGCCCTTTCCACCTCTTTGTCATCATAGTCACTTGTAGGCATGTACACTTGAATGACTAGAATACTCTTCTGAACACTGTTTATCTTTAATGCTATAATTCTATCGCAGTCATATATTACCTTAATAATACAAGCCTTTAATTTCTTATGTACACTCCTTTCTTTCCTCGCTTTCCTCCACTGAAGTAGAACACAGCGTCTTTCATATGTTCCTCACCGAACTTTGCCCATCTCACTTCACTAATCCTAACTGTATCCATGTCATACTTAATCATTTCCCTTTTCAAGTTTTCTAGCTTCTCTTCCTTGAGCATACTTCTCACATTCCCCGTTCCAAACCTAGCTTTGTTATCACTTCTCCTTTCCTGATCACGTGAGGTCTTTGTACACTGTTCCCCCTGGAATTCCGATTGAGAAACTATTCCGGTATAGTATTTAGTGTGCAAAAAACTCATGTTACTTGTTCTTCTTCTGCTACACCTTTTCTTGAAACACCTTTTATGTCTTTAATGTAGTGGTTTTCCGTTGCCTTCTCCATCCTGATGCCGTTGGTCTCAAAAGACTCATCCGCCTTTGGGGACAGTTTTCCACCCCAAGGACAACAGAGTGCCCCATCCTATCTTTTCTTTAGAATTTAAATCAAAGAAAATGTTTGTTAAGATGTCACATATATACGCTATCTTTGTATTCCAAAACAAATGTTATTTTTAAAATTTTAATTGTACAAACAAATGATTGATTTCACAAATTCGATATTTCTGGTATCGTAAATTATTTATTTATATTTTAACAAGTTTGAGATTAAATTTAAAATTTATTTCTAGTATCGATCAATAAGTATCGTTTGCCGGGTAAGCTAGTATTAAATAAATTTTTTGGCAAACGGCTGTAAAATTTAACTTTACTGCCGCTAGGGAGTTTGTTTGCGACCACCCTATAATAACTAATAATACCTGTTTAACCAGTAAACAAGTTCTCACTTTTTTTAAATAACAAAAATCAAGTCAATAATTAGTAAAATGAAATCAATGTTTTTCTTAGTCAGTCTTTTTTTCGATCTTGTAATAAACAGTCAATTAAAAACAATAAATAAAAACAACTATCTGTCAAAAATAATAAAACCACATGGTAGTTTTATTAAAATTACAAAATCGATTTGGATCGTGGAAATTAGCAACTATAAGCAACTCATCTAAACATTTTGGTCCTTCAGAGCAGGATATCATATATTTGGATACGTATCAGCAACAACATGATATATTTGGATTGATTTAGTGTATTTGGACACTGGATTAATTACGATTTACAGCAATACTATTTTGGATTTGATATAGTGTATTTGGGCAATATATCAGCAGCATTTCCAGATCGTATTACAACAATATATTGTGATTTTCATAGAGTGTATTTGGGCACGATTTACTGCATAATATAGTTTGAATTGGATATAAAGTATTTGGGCAATATATTAGCAACATTTCCAGATTGTATTGCAACCATATTTAGTGTATTTGGACACTGGATTTATTTTACAACCATATTTAGTGTATTTGGACACTGGATTTATTTAACAACCATATTGGATTTATTAAACAACATTTCCAGATTGCATTACAACAATATTTTCATAAAGTGTACTTAGGCACGAATAAAAGCAACAACATATTTAGGCAACATATAAGCAACAATACAATAGTTTTTTGGATTCAATATCGTATATTTGAATACTTATCAGCAGCAGTTCTGGAACAGCGTTTGGTAAATATTTACAAATTTTACAAATCTTTATTTTGTTTGTATATTTGTAGTGAGTGGCATAGTATTACATAAAGATGTCTACATTAATCCAACGAGATTCGTTACAAAAAATGATCATAAAATTATACAACAATGTTAAAAATGAGAAGAATATGCAAGCTGCCTTCATAAGAGTTAAGCTGGAGTTATTGCAGGATGCCTGGGATAAGTTTTTGGTAGCACATTTTGATGTCGTGGCAACTACTGGTGAAGCTGATAAACATCTTCCCGAAGCAGTATTTGATCAGGTGGAAGAATTGTATACAAAGGCGAGAATTTGTTTGTATACTGCATCAGATAAGTTACCAAAACCCTCACAGCAGACATCTGCCTCCCAACCACCACAACCACCACAACCACCAGTTAAAACAATAGAAGTCAAACTGCCTCGAATAGAACTACCAAAATTTTATGGAAATTATCAAACATGGACTTCATTCCAAGATCTCTTTTCGTCATTGATACATAAAAATAAGTCATTAACTGGCGCTCAGAAACTTCATTACCTTAAGGCGAACATTGATGGCGAAGCAGCACAATTGTTAAGATCCTACCAAGTTACCGATGCCAATTATTCAGAAGCCTGGAATGCACTGAAAGAACGATATGATAACAAACGTCTCATCGTAAATTCTCATTTGAAAACA
Organism: Diogma glabrata; assembly: GCA_963693315.1. Taxonomy (NCBI): domain Eukaryota; kingdom Metazoa; phylum Arthropoda; class Insecta; order Diptera; family Cylindrotomidae; genus Diogma; species Diogma glabrata. The sequence continues at coordinate 71,214,507 of OY856188.1, read as the reverse complement.
TTATTTGGACAAAACAGTATCAATTCGGAATCTGCCTTTGCTCTTCGAAAACTATTAGATACTCCAACGGAATGTGTTCGTTCACTTAATGTTCTTGATTTACCTACTGATCATTGGGATGATTTTATAGTGTTTCTTGTAGTGCAGAAATTGGATGTTGAATCACATCGTCAATGGGAACTCTCCCTTACAACGGCAGAACTTCCAACATTCGATCAATTAACCCAGTTTCTTAATGGCCGGTGCAGATCTTTAGAAGCCGTGGGCATGAATAAACTAAAACCAATCAATCAACCACGTCGACAACCGCTTAATCCTTCTCAAGCGATTACAACCAGATCCTTTGTTACCACGCAAACCATAAGATGTGGAATGTGCAGCGCAGAACATTACATTACCAACTGTTCAAACTTTCTGGCTTTAACCATACGCGAACGTTTGAATATCGCTCAAAAAAATAATTTATGTTTTAATTGTTTAAGTTCATCTCATTCGAGTGCGCGCCTATGTAGATCTGGCACATGCCGCAAATGCAGAAGACACCATCACACTTTATTACACATTGAAGGGCCACCTCAATCTGAAGAACAAGTTGAAGGTACTACCAACATCAACAGCAATGTATCACAAGCAATTGATACAACTGACACGCAAGTTGAATCTCTAGTTGGAACCAACACAACGTCTAAAACCGAAGTCTTATTGGCTACTGCCATTATGAAATGTAGATCCGCTGATGGTTCGCCTCAACTAGTGCGCGCCTTGTTAGATACAGGCTCGCAAGCTACCTTTATTACCGAAGATTGTGTTCAACGACTCAAGTTGAGACGTCGTTCTAGTGTTGTGTCAATTTCTGGGGTTGGCGCTAATAGTTCGTGTGTAAGTCATTCAGCAGTTTCAATTGAAATATCATCATGCATCGATCATTCATTTTCAACAACAATTAAGGCATTGGTCTTAAAAAAAATTACAAATTATTTACCGAATAGAGAAATCAACGTTACCTCTTGGCCGCAATTGCAAAGCATCAACTTAGCTGATCCTGAATTTAATAAACCAAATAAAATCGACATTTTAATCGGAGCTGATGTATATGGATCCATCCTTTTGGGTGGAATTATACCAGGTGCAAAAGCAATGCCTACTGCACAACAAACCGTTTTCGGATGGATATTATCTGGTCCTGTGATTTGTAGCAACTTATCCAAACGTCTCTGCACAACTAACTGCCATGCCGAACTAAATTTAGATGCAGCGTTACGCAAATTTTGGGAAGTTGAAGAAGTCGCAGCAATTAGCAACTCACTATCAAAGGATGACGAACGATGTGAACAACTTTTTAATCAAACCCATTATCGAACTGAGAATGGAAGATACGTGGTCAAATTACCTTTCAAAACTGACACGGTTGCACTTGGGCAATCTAGATTCGGCGCTATCAAGCGATTCTTAAATTTGGAACGTCGTTTTGAAGAAGATGTCAACTTCAAAAGGCAATACATAGCATTCATGACTGAATACGAACAACTAGGGCATATGGAGCTCGCACAAAGCATGCAAAACATCTCGTCCTAGTACTTACCACACCATGGAGTTATAAAAGAGGAAAGTACAACTACTAATCTAAGAGTAGTCTTCGACGCCTCGGCTCGCACAGATACGGGAACAACACTAAATGAAAATCTGCTAATCGGTCCTCGTCTTCAAGATGATTTGGTGACAATACTATTACGATTTCGAAAATATCCTATTGCTTTCACTAGTGACATTGCTAAGATGTACCGACAGGTGTTGGTCGACGACAGCTGTTTGGATTACCAAAGAATTATTTGGAGGAAAACACCATCTGAGCAACTCCAAGATTATCGGTTAAAAACGGTGACATATGAAATGGCATCTGCACCTTATTGTGCCATCAAGGCATTACAGCAAGTGGCAATCGACAATTCAGAAACATATCCATTGGCTGCCAACATAATAAAAAACGACTTCTACGTTGATGATCTTATTACTGGTTGTTTCGATGAAGGTAACGCAATCACAATCCAACAACAATTGTCTTGTATTTTAGAGTCGGGCGGATTCAAACTTCGGAAATGGGCATCTAACTGTAGCAGTTTCTTAAAACATATTCCAGCAGAATATCGTGAACATCAAACTAACCTAAAAATTTCGGCTGATCGTACAGAATTTGTCAAAGCACTTGGGCTGAGATGGATTCCATTAGAAGATGTATTTGAATTTAAAATCAAATTACCTGAACTTACTGGCTCACTAACCAAAAGAAATGTGTTATCGGACATTTCACGTTTATTCGACCCACTTGGTTGGTTATCTCCTACTATTATCATTTCAAAAATAATAATGCAAAAATTATGGTTGTCTGGAATTGGATGGGATGACGTCTTACCACCATCTTTACTTGAAGAATGGTCAACCTATCGACGAGAACTACAGTGTCTGGAAACCATAAAAATCAATCGATGGTATGGAATGAATCATGATAGTTATTTGGAACTACATGGATTCAGCGACGCTTCAGAGGCTGCGTATTCCGCAGTTATTTATTTGCGTTCTACAAACAAATCTGGCGATACATCTGTGACCATAGTAACATCAAAAACAAAGGTTTCACCCATCAAACAAATCAGTGTGCCAAGATTGGAACTTTGTGGTGCTTTACTGCTAGCTCGACTCGTTAAAAATACACGGAAGGCATTATCATTTAGCAGTGTACATACAATCATGTGGACCGATTCAAGTATCGTCCTGTCCTGGCTACAGAAGCATCCAATGGCTTGGAAAACGTTCGTGGCGAATCGCATATCTGAGATTCAATCAATAACCGATCCAACTAATTGGCGGTACGTACCATCATCTGACAATCCAGCTGATTGCGCGTCTCGTGGTGTACTACCATCTCAATTAAATAGTCATTCTTTATGGTGGAATGGGCCAAACTGGTTAAGTCAATCAAAGGAAAATTGGCCTAGCAAACTAACCAATATAATCGAAACCGAATGCAACTTAGAAACACGGAAACCAATAACCTTAACTATCAACGTCGCAGATGAATTCTATGAACTCATCACTAAGTATTCTAGCCTCATAACTCTGCAGCGAGTCACCGCTTGGATAATAAGATTCACAATAAATTGTCAACCGCGCAAGGTAAGAAATCGTGGATCATTACCTACCAGTGAACTAAACAACGCTCTCAATTATTGGATTCGAATCATTCAATCTATAGAATTTCCAAATGAAATTATGTGTTGCAAGTCTAAGCAATCACTTCGCAATAATAGCCGGCTTCTTAGTCTAAATCCTTTCTTGGATGATATTGGATTACTTCGTGTTGGAGGTAGGCTGAGAAACGCTAACCTTAGTTTCGAAAAAATACATCCGATCATACTACCATCAAGAAATAAACTCTCAGAGCTCATCGTGGAGCAAATTCATAAAAAATGGTTTCATGCTGGTATTCAACTAACACTGAACGTTCTTCGACGAAGGTATTGGATTTTAGGAGCTCGAAATATGATTCGTCAACAAATTCATAGATGCATCCCTTGTTTTCGTCAAAAAAGAAACACCTGCTCACAAATTATGAGAGATCTTCCATGGTCTCGAGTCAACACTCATCGTGCATTTGAAATAACTGGTGTGGATTTCGCAGGACCTGTTGCACTACGTTTGCATAAGGGTCGTTGTAACAAAATATCAAAAGGTTACATATGTGTGTTCGTATGTTTTGCTACAAAGGCAATTCATCTAGAAGCTGTTAGCGACATGACGTCAGATGCATTTTTAGCTTGTTTTCGACGTTTCACAGCAAGGCGTGGCAAATGTACCCAGTTGTATAGCGACAACGGTACCAATTTTGTGGGTGCTAACCGGCACTTAACTGAAATGCACAAACAACTAATGAAACAAACAAAGGACAAATATTTAAATAACGCATTAGTGAACGAAGGAACCGATTGGCATTTTATTCCATCTGGAAGTCCGAATTTTGGTGGTCTTTGGGAAGCTGGTGTGAAGTCTGTCAAACATCATCTACGACGTACTATCGGCACTGGCTCGTTAACATTTGAAGAACTATCCACCTTTTTGGCACAAGTTGAAGTTTGTCTCAACTCTCGACCGTTATGTGCCTTAACTGATGACATCAACGATTTGGAACCATTGACACCCGCACATTCTTTGATTGGTGAAACAGCAGTATTAATTCCTGAAGCTGATCTTACGAAACTGTCAGAGAATCGATTAACAAGATGGCAATACATTCAACGACAACAACAACAATTTTGGCAAAAATGGCAGCAAGAATATTTGATGCGTCTTCAGCAACGTCCTAAATGGATGCAAACGTTCAATAATGTGACAATTGGTCAGTTGGTGCTGTTAAAAGACGAACGCTTACCTCCTGCAAAATGGGCTCTTGGTCGGATCATCAACCTGCATCCTGGAAAAGACGGTCATACTCGAGTTGTGTCATTAAAACTAGCTAGTGGCATAAGAACCTGCGCTATATCAAAGCTCTGTTTACTGCCAGTTCCTACCGCTACCGAATAATAAAATTGAACTGGTAGATAGTTCAAGGGGGCCGGAATGTTTGCGACCACCCTATAATAACTAATAATACTTGTTTAACCAGTAAACAAGTTCTCACTTTTTTTAAATAACAAAAATCAAGTCAATAATTAGTAAAATGAAATCAATGTTTTTCTTAGTCAGTCTTTTTTTCGATCTTGTAATAAACAGTCAATTAAAAACAATAAATAAAAACAACTATCTGTCAAAAATAATAAAACCACATGGTAGTTTTATTAAAATTACAAAATCGATTTGGATCGTGGAAATTAGCAACTATAAGCAACTCATCTAAACAGAGTTAGCTAATGTCTTTCTTTTTAGCCTGACAGCAAAAGTAACGTCAAGCGACAGCAAAAGTAACGCCATTTTTATTTTATATTACGGAGGCTGTAAAGTAGCATTTGTTATTTGTTAGTTTGTTATTTTTAGTTAGTTAGTTAGTTTGTTATTTTTTCAAACATACTGTATAACCATGACAACAAAAAATAAGTTGATTCTCATGTTATGAAATTTTGAAAAGTCTACTTTGAGTAAAAAAAATTTTATTCATACAAATTTAAATGTTTTTTTCTCTTTTATGGAAGTAATTATGACGATACAAATTCATATTTATAAAAAGTTTGATGTATTAATTTCATATTTATAAAAAATTTAAACGTTTGCCGAAAAAAATAGTGTATTTAGTTCGGAGCTGAAGTGCCTTTTTGTGTTTCGTCTATAACTGTCGGTAAACTATAGACTCAACACAAAAAGTATCACTTTTTGTGTTGAGTCTATAGTTTACGCTCCTAATTAAATAATGTACTATTCTTTCCCATGCAAAAATAGAGGAAACACAAAAAAATGTGTACAGAGTAAACAATAGTACATTATGATGCTAGGACGTAAAGCTAAAGATTTTGGACGGATGTGGAGTTTGCAAATCGACGCGCTAGCGGAGATTTTCACCCACATTAAGCCCAAAATAGCTTACGTCCGTGCATCATATACTATATTTTATTCGCCGCAAGCAAATATTTTAAGAAAAGTTGTTTATTCCAAATTAAAATTATAAATTTTCATTAATTTTAAAATAAAAATATGTGGAACAAGTAACCTTTGACAAAATATTTATTATTTTTTCCAAATTATTGGGTAGCTATGACAACAAATGATAACAACTATTTTAATTGGATAATGAAATTTTGAATTTGAGGGTTGCTTTGATAAAAATTTTTATTTCTCATAGAATCTAAACAAATACAAATGCTTTTTACTTTTTTGGACGTAGCTATGACAACAAAGTAAATAGTTGAAAAGTGATACTTTAAAGCCGCAAATCACAGTAATAAAGTAACACTTTAATAAGTAGGCGAATAAAAAAGTTTTTATAGATTTTGTTATAGTTATTTAGGTATCAAGGGAATTATGAGGATGTTAATTACCGAGGGAAACGTTTACTACCCGAGGGCCTCTGGCCCGAGGGTTAGTAAGTTTCACAAGGTAATTGACATCTAATAATTTAACGTGATACATAAATAATTTTATGTTTTACTACCTAAAACATTTATTAAACGAAAACATTTATTTTTATCAAGTATTTGATAGCATGATTTTTCGTTTTAATTGATCAAGTTAGTTGTTTTTCATTTCAAATTGTATTGCTGGGTTATTGTTATTCGTTACTATGGCTTTATGTAAATAATGTTGTTTATAAATAAACAAAACAAAAATTTATAATGAAAACTAGGTCTATTATGAATCCATAACTCCCTCTTATAATTCCCTTGGGAATTAAGAATGTCATTATTATGTCGGTAACTAAGGTCTAAACAACTTATAATAAATCAGTAAAACATAAAATTGATTAATTACCTTCTAATAAATCAATTTACTCTTTGTCCATACTCTTTATTCTTATATATTTGAATTATAAACTTGTTAGTAAGACAGGAACTTATAAATAATTAAGATAACCTTAGAATCTTAAACATAATATAACCGCTGTGTTCAATTAATTGATTATAATTTATAATAATTTATTAAATATAATTTTATATTTGATTCAACTTTATTTCAAAATATAAACTTAGACGCGTTTTGGATATAAATATCGGTCTTCAATGAAAAAAATTACATTGAAAAAAATTCTTTAAGCTTAAAAAATTTTGAACTATCGGAATTAAAATTTACGTCTTAAAGTTAGTTAAAGTTTGATTTGCACCAGACAAAAGTTTGTTCAAATTTATTTATAAAATTTTTTATTTTAATTAAAGTGAATTAATTATTACAAACATGTTTTTTGTTGGTTTGATATACATATTCGGAATAATTTTAGCGTTATGGATAACTTATCGTGTAAAAAATCGAAAAATTTTTGATTATATTAAAAATTGTGGTGAGCTAGAACATTATCCGCTAATCGGGAGTGCTCATTTATTTGTTGGACATGAACCTGAAGGTTAGCTATATAAATAAGAAAATCTTTTTTTTTGGCTTGATTACAAAAGTGGAGAAAATCAATAGTTTTTCTTACATTTTCAATCTTAAATTTTGACTTATTACTCCACTAGATATTTTCCGAATGTTGGTTGATAATGGAAAAAAAATTCCTGTTTCACCAATAAAAATATGGATTTGCAATAAATTATTACTTATGGTCACAAACCCAGATGATGCTCAAAAAATACTAACTTCACCAGATTGCATTGAAAAGGGATCCTGTTATCAAGTGTTTCCCGTATCGTGTGGATTAATTTTCTCGGAAAGTAAGTTTTTAAAATATCTTTAGTCTAAGAATAATATTACAAGTTAATTAATCAACAATTATATAGAAAAATATTGGAAACCACATCGGAAATTTTTAAACTCAACATTTCATATATCTTTACTTAAATCGTTTTTCAAAATTTTCAATGACGTATCAGTACAATTATGTCATGATATAAATTTAATCGAGAATAGAGTCAATTTTGATATAAAGTCAGTTGTTGGCTATCGTGTCGTCGATTTATCACTACAAACTGCTTTCGATGTCCAATTATTAATCTAATTAACCACAACCACGAAACTGTTTGCCAACATTGAAAAGTAAACAATATATCAAAACTAGTTTCAACATTGTTTTAACATATCTCTTGTTTGGTTTTAGAATTTTTAAAATATTTGGAGAAAAGTTGATCAGATATTATTCAACTTTAATTTGGAGTAAAGTTAGTAAATTCCTAAACATCGAGCTATATGATCGCAAACTTCTTGATAAAAACTATATGCACCTTAATCCAATCATTCACAAAACAAAACAAGATTATTTAGTGGAGTTTGAACAAAATGGTAAAAAACCGGAAAGTGCGGAAGAACTAAGGAACAAACCTGAGATATTGATTAAAAAACTTACGAAACTAACAGAACTTGGATATATGAGCGAAGCTTTTATGAAAGGTCATATTGAAACAATGATGTTGGCTGGATCTGACACATTACTTGTTTCAGTTTCAAATATTCTTCTTATGTTGGCAATGGAGCCGGAAGTGCAAGAAAAATGCGCCTTGGAGCTGAACGGTGTTTTGGGAGACAACTCAGACTATATTGATTTTGAACAACTATCAAAACTGACATATTTTGATCGTGCAATCAAAGAATGCTTGAGACTTATCCCAACCGTACCGTTTATTGTGAGAAAAACTGACTCTGATTTCAAACTAGGTTGGACTTCATAAACATTATTAATAATATCTATTTTTATTGTGCATATTCGTTTTTTTTTGCAGAAAATTGCACAATTCCAAACGGAACAGACGTCATTATATCAATCATAAACATGCATTTGGATTCTAGACTATGGGGTGAAGATTCAATGAAATTTAATGCTGACAATTTTTCACCAGAAAATATAGCAAGACGTCATCCACTTAGTTATATTCCATTTAGTTATGGTGCCAGAAATTGTATCGGATACAAATATGCAACTTTTGCGATGAAAATCATGATCGCTCATTTGTTGTTGAAATTTAAATTCACAACAAAATTAAAATATGAAGATTTGAAGTTTGCTTTTGGGGTAACGTTGATACTAAGAAACGAGTATCTGATATCAATCGAAAATCGTTAACCAATATTAATAATAACATAAATAAACTAAAATAACATAAAATAAAATTTATAAAATATGCTGAAATTTCAAGCTCAAAACTTCGGTCTGGGTTAAGCAGAGGCGTAGCTAGGGGGGGGAGGCGGGGGGGGCGGTCCGCCCCGGGTGTCACCCGTTTTGGGGTGACACCCGAACGTAAAAAACATAAACAAACCATCACAATGTTTTCAACGATAAATCACTTCGAAACCGTTTTGGGGTGACACCCGAACGTAAACAACTTAAACAAACCATCACAATGTTTTCAATGATAAATCACTTCGAAACCGTTTTGGGGTGACACCCGAACGTAAAAAACATAAACAAACCATCACAATGTTTTCAACGATAAATCACTTCGAAACCGTTTTGGGGTGACACCCGAACGTAAACAACTTAAACAAACCATCACAATGTTTTCAATGATAAATCACTTCGAAACCGTTTTGGGGTGACACCCGAACGTAAAAAACTTAAACAAACCATCACAATGTTTTCAACGATAAATCACTTCGAAACCGTTTTGGGGTGACACCCGAACGTAAATAACTTAAACAAACCATCACAATGTTTTCAATGATAAATCACTTCGAAACCGTTTTGGGGTGACACCCGAACGTAAAAAACATAAACAAACCATCACAATGTTTTCAACGATAAATCACTTCGAAACCGTTTTGGGGTGACACCCGAACGTAAACAACTTAAACAAACCATCACAATGTTTTCAATGATAAATCACTTCGAAACCGTTTTGGGGTGACACCCGAACGTAAAAAACTTAAACAAACCATCACAATGTTTTCAACGATAAATCACTTCGAAACCGTTTTGGGGTGACACCCGAACGTAAACAACTTAAACAAACCATCACAATGTTTTCAACGATAAATCACTTCGAAACCGTTTTGGGGTGACACCCGAACGTAAAAAACATAAACAAACCATCACAATGTTTTCAACGATAAATCACTTCGAAACCGTTTTGGGGTGACACCCGAACGTAAACAACTTAAACAAACCATCACAATGTTTTCAATGATAAATCACTTCGAAATCGTTTTGGGGTGACACCCGAACGTAAAAAACTTAAACAAACCATCACAATGTTTTCAACGATAAATCACTTCGAAACCGTTTTGGGGTGACACCCGAACGTAAAAAACTTAAACAAACCATCACATGTTTTCAACGATAAATCACTTAGAAACCATTTTAACCAGGCTATCCATATAATTTTAATTTATAAATTGTGATAACTTATAAATGTGTCCTATAAATGTGTTATTGGTTCAAAAAGAATCTATTCTACTTTTTAAAATTTTTGAGTTATTACGTGAAATAAAATATTAACAATATTAATCGAATCAACATGTTGAGCATTGAATCCCATCACCACAATTACTCAATAGCTTTGAATATTCCTATAGATACCATATTGACCGTTTTTTACGATATATTATTTAGTATGCAAGCATGATTGTTTAATGACCAGGTCTGAAAACACATATGCTGAATAATGTATAGGAAAAGTGGTTTACGTCGATAATATGGCACCCTTTGTCGATAGGGTGGCACCCTTGAGTTACAATGTCTCTATTCCAAAATTATTTCTAAAATATCCGCTTAACCTTACTACCTAATATATGTTTTACATTTCAAACAAATTAATTGCAAGCACCTAAGGAAACTAACAAACAATCAAATTACCGTGTTTGTAAATGATCTCAAAATAATTTTTTTTCCTTTATCTTGAAACTCAAAGAATAAATTGAAATAGATCGTTTTTCAATGGACACAAAAATAATTACTGTAGAATAAAATGGCAGTTATGCAATTACTGCAGTTTTGCAAATTTTTGTAGGTTGATATACATACTCATACTGTTTGTTTTCAGTTTTATATATTTATATATTTGAATTAAATGAAAGTTTATCATTTAAAATTACATTTTGTTGGGTGTTAAATCCCTTGGAAATTTCCAACTCATCAAGTGATTCTTTTAAAGATCCTTGGCTACATAAATGTAAAGCCTTCAATTTTTTTTAAAGTGGTGTAGCTATTGTTATTAACTATGTAAATGGTTTGCAAAAATAAACTTTAAATTTTGTTTATTTTTCTTCTTAGGCAGGTAGGTATTCCTTAAATCAGTCTTTAAAACATTTTCCGGTTTTCCCGATATAAAATTTTTCACAAAAATCACATTTAATTTTGTAAATTATTGAGCATGATTCTAATTGGATATTTAATTTTGGTTTCAATTCTTTATATAAAATATCTTTTAGGATTTCATACTTATATTTTTTTAAATAGTTCCTTATAATATTAGGCTATTATTTGTATATTCCATTTTATCAAATATTATTTAATATAAGTGGTTACAAGGAAATTTAAATAAATTAATTTTCTTGGCGGTGTATTTAGTCGTTAACACAGTGTACTTAATATGAACTATGTACCTATTATGTATCCTACAAATATATTTAGAATTAATGCTTTGCTGATACCTATAATATAATTAAAAATATTTTTTTAGATTTCGTTTAGCAAATATCCCAAAAAATAAATATGCCACGAGGAGTTCATACTTTTTAAAGAAAAAGTTGGTTCCAGCAGAGAAAGACCAAATCTATAAATATGTTACAAAACCCGATGATATCCAAGGTTCATCAAAAGAAACTGATTATCACGTTGATGCAACGAATGTTTCAGAGAATATTGGCTCATATTCGGAAAGCAACAGCAACAATACAGAATTAATAATAATAACCTATGATGACGAATTAGAAAGGAATAATGAAAATGACAGTGATAATGCCGCTAATGCTTCTACTATCGAAGACAGTATTTGCATGGGTGAATCACTTCAGGACTTAAGAGATGTATCACATTGGAATATACTCGTCTCTGGTAATGTTCGCATTGAAATCATAAAAAAAGAAAGTGAACATTTTCAAAATAGAGAAGGGTCGTTTGTTACTGTATCTAGACACGGGTTAGACATAAAAGGTGATGTTCGCCATCTTTCTAAAGAATGGTTTTATAAAATGATGAATAATGGTGAAAAAATTCTACGGCCAATGATTGTTTATTCTCCTGTAAATAATAACTTGCGTCCTGTATTGCTTCTGTTGTCGTGTATTTGCTGTCACCAATAATAATAATACAAAATCAACATTTACTACTGGATATCAGAAGCGGTGGAAACTAAATCCCAAAGTGGCCGAGCATGAAACTTCAAATGAACATCTGGAGAATTTTGAAAAGTGGAAAACTTTGGAAATGAGGTTAAAAATTCATAAAACGATACGAGACGCTGCCTTGCAATTAATATATAATAAAAAACAGAAGTAAAAACATCTTTTATCAAGATTATTGGATATAACTTTGTTTTTATCTAAACAAAACCCAGCATTTCATGGACATGATGAAGGACAAAGTTCTTCAAATAAAGGCAATTTCTTAGAACTAACCAAACTATTGTCAATGTATGATGTAGTGTTAAAAGAACACATTTTGAATTTGGAGCATGGTAAATCACCAAAAGTATCATATTTGTCACCAGATATACAAAATGAGTTCATAAATGTTTTAGCGATCCACGTAAAGTTTAAGCTTGTCAACGAAATTAAATCGGTTAAATATTTTGGAATTATGTTTGATAGCACACCTGACATTTCACATATTGATCAAATGTCAGAAGCGATTCGTTATGTGAAAATTGAGGAGGTCCACACCAAAACGCTACATTTCCATTATTACATATTTTCAACGCAGTTCAAGAAAATTTGATTACGTCATTACACTGATTACATTATGTCTAAAACAAGCTCTATTCTACAAAGGGGAAAAACAGTTTTAATTTAAGCATAGATAAATTTTTGAGTTTTCGATCGAATTCAGAAATTGGAGCCGATCTAAGTACACAATTTATTTTTTTAAGAAAATGGAAATGTAGCGTTTTGGTGTGGACCTCCACAATTGATGGTAGTAAAGTGGAAATCAAGGAAGTATTCCTTGGATTTTTTCCTTTACGTGGAAAAAAGCCGCTGATTTAAGCGATGAAATTCTTACACTGAAAAAAAAATTGAAGTAATGATAACCTCATCTCGAAGTTGGCAGTTTATTATTCATGCAAAGAAAAGATATTTACAAACAATTTCACCGTGATTGGGACAACTACTCAGTAACATTTTCCTGATAACAGAATGAGGTGTAATTAAAATATAAAGTGCTATCCAATATAACAGTAGTTGAATAAAGCTAATAACTATTTCCATGAAAACATATTTCTTTGGCCTTATATCATGAATTTTTCATTTTAAAATTTAAGTATTTGAGATTAATTGAACTATATTTTATTTTCACATAAATATTTCATGTGATTGTCTCAACTGCATCGGCTTATCATTGTACGGTTGTTGAATCAATCTCGTATTTCGATTCGCCATATCTGCCCGCACGGTGAGGTTGAGACAACTGCATCTCGATTGGAAATAGGACATGTTTTTTTCAGTGTTAAATCTTGAAAATGATGGTATAGATGTTATGAATTGTCGCTCCCAAAGGTTATGACAATGCAGCTGTTATGAGTAGTATACATAGAGAAGTGCAAGCTATTATTAAAGCAAAAATTAAAAAAGCAATTTTTGTGGGCTGCAAAGATCATTCGATTAATTTATACGGCCAATATTCGTCAGTGGAAGCCATTTTTACATGTTTTTCTGCTTCGACTAGCCGCTGGGAAGTACTTGCTAAACACAACAAAGCAACTGTTAAAATACTCTTAACAGCGCATTGGAGTGCTCATTATGCTGCAGTAAAAGTATTGGCCGAAAACTTTGATGGGATTGTGGCTGAAATTGAGAAGTTAAGTGATCAACAAGAAAATGTAGACACTAGAGGCGCTGCACAGAACCTTATCAATGCAGCATGTGAATTTTCGTTTCTTTGCTATCTTTTGTTTTGGAATGGTATTCTAAGAGAAATAATATCTGTGCTCAGATTGGATTGCAAAGCACGGGCTTGAATATTGATCAATTAGCTACAAAAATAGAGTCAATTCATAACGAAGTCTCATTGTAGAAGAGGCAATAGATTTTGCTGCGAAAAAATCGGAGGACTATGACATTCCAATGGAAAGCCGAATTCGTCATAAAAACGCAAAAAACGAACGGGTGGTGAGTTTGCACCTGATGTTGGACTGACACTGAGAGCTCAACTTAAAAAGGACATGTTGGAATGTCTTGACTGATTCTGTGTTGAACTCCGAACTAGACTGAAGTCAGTTCAAGATTTAGCTTCATTGTTCGAGGTTGTGCAGACAAACACTTAGCTTTTGGCGAACAGTGAAGAGTTAAAATTATCGGTATCAAAATTTACTGGTTTTTATGATGCGGTATTGGCAACAGAACTCCTCATAGAGATACAAAGGGTGAGGAGGCATTTAAAAGCGGCCAATGTTACAGTTTCTAACTGGGTGTACCTAGACTTTTTGAAATTCATCGTAGAATGGGATTTTTTAGAATTTCTTCCGAATCTTACGGTCGCACTAAAGTTATTTATGACTATTTGCGTATTAGTGGCTTCGTGTGAGAGGAGTTTCAGCAAATTAAAATTAGTTAAAAATTACTTGCGGGCTTATAATAATAATGCTCATTTGTATTAATTAAATAAAATTATAAATTACGTTTATCGGCTTTTTATTATTATTGACAGTTTTTATTTTTGGGGTGACACCACAATATCCGCCCCGGGTGCCACCCATGCTAGCTACGCCACTGGGGTTAAGGGTTTTGATATAGTTATCGGCAAAAAACTTTTATGAGAATATGGTTTTTAGTTTTGGGCAGCGATGCATATCAAACATAACTCTTTGTTAAAGTACAAGTGTTTTTTAACTCTGTTTAAAAATTTATTACAAAACTAACACGAAACATCAATACATTGCCGGAGAATTATAACAGATCATAAATTAACATAATTTAGTGAAAAGATAATACAATCAGCAAACTTCTCAAAAACCTCTCCATTTAGAGTTTCGAAAAAATATTACAAAATCACAAATTCATATTTTTTTCAAGATTCCAATAATATTGGAAAATTAAATAAAATCAAACTTTTTTCAGAATTCTAAAAATATTCCAAAAATTATTACAAAATCAAAGATTAAAACTTTTTTCAAAAATTCTAAAAATATTGCAAAAATTTTAACAAAATCAAAAATTGAATTTTTTTTCAAAATTCCTAGAATATTCCAAAAATTAGAATAAAATTAAATTAAACTTTTTCTAAATTAAAAATAATATTCCAAAAATTCTTAAAAATTCAAAATTTTTCCAAAGTTCTAAAAATATTGCAAAAATTATTACAAAATCAAATATTGAAACTTTTTTCAAAATTCCAAAAATTATAATAAAATCAAAAATTTAAAATTTTTCGAAAGCTCTAAAAATATTCCAAAAATTCTTACAAAATCAAAAATTGAAAATTATTTCAAAATTTTAAAAATATATATAAAATTCAAAAACTCTATTTATTTTCCAAAATCCTAAGAATATTGCAAAAATTATAATAAAATCAAAAATTGAAACTTTTTTCAAAATCTCAAAAATATTTTAAACATTAGAATAAAATCAAATATTTAAACTTTTCCTAGATTAAAAATAATATTCCGAAAATTCTTAAGAATTCAAACATTTTCCAAAATTCTAAAAATATTGCAAAAATTGTAATTGCTTTAAATTAAAGTTATGTTTTCTGAATTTTTTTGTAAGTAGTAATCAAATTTCTGTACGAGACATTAAGATTCCTAAGATCTGTCCTAGTATTGACTGTCTTTGTCTCGTTTAACCAAATGTGAAAAAAAAAAATTCAGAAAACATAACTTTAATTTACCACAAATAAATTAGCATACACTTTGTTGACTGTACTTTTCAACTAAGTTACGGGATTGCTATAATAAGTAATTTATTAATTTGTTGGCACGTTGGTATGGTTACCGGTTATGTTATTGTTATTTTATAGAATTCTATATGTATAGCTTAATTGTTTTAGATAATTTTAATTAATTTAACTAAATGTTATATATAGTGTAGTAGTTTTTGACGAGGTTTTAAGCCGATTTTATTTTTAGTTTAATGAAAAAGTTGTGATATTTATTTTAATATTAATGTAAGTAAATGAATTTTATTATAATTGAGTGGTTAAGGTTATGTGTTAGAATAGTAGTTAGGTCATTTTTTATACTAATATCTGTGATACATAATCTATAGTTAAGATTTTAAAATGTTGTTTTTAGGTCTGTGAAGATGGCATAGCCGAAATATTGACATATATGATAGAATAAAATAAAATAAAAAGTAACAGACCAAAAGCTCGTTTCAAAATTATTAAATATATATATATATATATATATATATATATATATATATATATATATATATATATATATATATATATATATATATATATATATATATATATATATATATATATATATATATATATATATATATATATATATATATATATATACATATATACATAAATTTTTTTTTTTGTTTTTTTGTCTCCGCTTATCATATATAGTCGTTTGGCACAAAAATTTTTCCGAAATTCCGAGATGAAGCCCATTGCAATAGGTAGATTTTTATATGAAATCTACCTAACTTTTTATATGAAAAGAAGTAGGGTTTCTTTCAAAATTCTATATATAAATATAAAATTCAAAAATTCTATATGTCTTCAACATTCTAAAAATATTGCAAAAATTATAACAAAATCAAAAATTAAAACTTTTTCCACAGTTGCTTCCAAAATTGGTTAAAAAAATAAATAAAATCATTTATTGACACACTTGACATTATTTTTTTGACAAACTTATAATGCCATAATTCTCAATAATAATAATAAAATTCATGTCATACAAATAATTAATTAATTTTATTTTTTTTCCAAAAAATTGGGTAAAAAAATAAATAAAAATCTTTCTTTAGACACACTTGACAATATATTTTTGACAAACTTCTAATGGAATAATCTAGTTTTTGATCTCACATACCAAATCCTACCATCAAGATTTCTCCAAATTCAATGTTCCTACTCGTAATCACTTAAAATGAACGTTTTTTAAGCTAAAAATATGAAAATTTGCTATTTTTGACACAATTCACGGTTTTTTTATACATTTCTGGTACAGTTATCGAACACAGCGTTCTTTCGGACCTGTTCCTTGAGTATACCTATTTTTAGAAAAAAAATTTTGAAATCCCTCCAGCGGTTTTCTAGATTTCGTAGGTAATGACAGACGTCCGGCCGGCCGGCAGATAGGCATACATTTTTTTTGCTGTTTTTGAATCAGGAGGTATTAAAACGTCGAGAAATGCCAAAAAAAGTGGGGGGTAAGAATTTCACTTTTGGCTCATAAATGTAATACTTAGTAGTCGAGGCAATGGAGCACTAAAAAGTTTGGAACTCTTTAGACTAAGATGGATCGGAATGCGGTTTTTTGCATTCACTACCAAAAACTATTTGTAAAAACCATCCCTGTTTTTTTTTGTAGAAATCGGAAATTGCATTGCTGCAGCCAAAAATGCATTCAAAAAAAGCATTTTTTGAGATGGCTTCTGGAAGATTAAAGAACTTTGTAAATAAGAGTCAGAACTAGCCCAAATCGTGTTCCAAGGGGTTATCAAGGTCGCTGATCTCGATTATGATGTTCAAATTTCCCCACAGCTGACCAGGAGCTCTGGAACGCCGATGAACGTCATCTCGGTAAGACTCTCCTGAAAATCACGCGGGGAAGGAAAGAAGCTTGGCGCCTGGGGTGTTTTAGGTCGTTGAATCCAAAAATTGCATCAGCAAACACCACCGGACACATGGTGCCCCAAACCTGGACGCGGGCGTCATCCCCAAGAATTTTCCTGACAACACTAACAAAAACAAAATGAGAATCATTGATGGAGCTTTTTTGGGGCGCTGAGTCCAAATTCCCCGTTGAAATCGAGCCTCCAAACACCTGATGCCCCGGAACCTAGCTCTGAACGTCGTCTCCGAGGGTTTTCCTCACACAATCGAAGAAGACGGACCAAAAATCGTTATGGGGTTTTTTGGGGCTTTAAATTAGAATTTCACGTTGAAATCGAACCTGCCACCACCTGGTGTATTGAAACCTTTATCTTGACATCAATGTCATTCCCATGAACGTCAACCAAACATAATGTTTTAGAGACGGACATCAATACTGCAATATCCTGGTGGAATTGTTGATTCTATTTAAATTATGTATTCAACGCCCCAAAAAACGCTCAGACAATGATTTTTGATGTTGTTTTTGCCGATATTGTCAGGAAAATTTTCGATGATGACGTCCGCGGCCAGGTTTGGGCGCACCAGGTGTTTGCCGATGCCAACTTTGGATTCAAACACCAAAAAAAAAATCGGGCGCCAAATTTCTCTCCTTCCCCCCGTGATTTTCGGGAGAGTGCCACGGAGATGACGTTCATCGGCGTTTTTGACCTCCAGGTCGGCTGTGGGTCAATCTGAACATCATAATCGTGATCAGCGACCCGGAAAATCTCCATTCACCCGATTTGAGCCAGTTCTGACTCTTATTTACAAAGTTCTTTAATCTTCCAAAAGCCGTCTCAAAAAATGCATTTTTTGAATGCATTTTTGGCTGCAGCAATGGAATTTGCGGTTTCTCCAAAAAAATAAATAAGAACGGTTTTTACAAATAAATTTTGGAGCGAATGTAAAAAACCGCATTCCGATCCACCTTAGTCTAAAGAATTCCGAACTTTTGGCCTTTTTAGTGCTTCATTGCCGACTATAGGTCTTTCAGACCGAAGTATAAATAAAAAAAATTATTCTTTTGTGAAAGTTTTATTACAAAAATTTTTGTCTCGTTTTATTTTACCAAAAATGTTCTCTTTAAATAATACAAAAATATTATTATTATTTTTATTATATTTAAAATACAAAACGATTGCATTTCAATTGAAACTATTACCCATCATGTGCAGCAATGCAAAAACAAAGTAAAATAAAAAGAAAGAGAATGAAATTCGCACGCCGAGGATTCGGTTCCGTGAATGTGGAAGAACAAACTGATAAAAATAATTTTCATAAAGTTGTGTTGCAGAGTTTTGATATTGCCAGAACATAAGGCACATAAAACTGATTTTATCCTCGCAAGGTCACTTGAAAATTAGTCCAAATTATACATAAAATGCTACATCTTAAAATGCTTATACGTTAAATATTAGCAAAAGTAGTTTAGGGTAACATAAGAGCGATTCAGTTACACCAATTTGTACATAGCTTGCATTAGAAAATAAACATTATTAATTCAAATAATAATTGAATAATAATTTAAAATAATTCAAAAACTGTGCATCGTAAAATTTTGAAAAAAAATGCTAAAATTTTTTAAATAAGGTTCTCTTGCATATGACATCCCTTTAATTTGGGTCAAAAAAGCTTTTTTCACCGTCCCTCACTCTCAACCACTCAAAATAGAGAAAACTAATTATTTGACACTTCACTGTAATTTAATTTTTTCAAATTTATCTTGATTGAATTAATTTAAAAAAATTAAAACAAAATCAAAAATTCAAACTTTATTAAAAAATTCTAAAAATATTTCAAAAATTAATCCAAAATCAAAGACTAAAATTTCAAAATTCAAAGGTCCAGTCATAGTTACCGCAGTACTGGGCCAATACTGGTCATTATTATTGGTCAATTACTGGGTCAGCTGTACAACCTTGTTTTGGCCATTGCTGATTTCTCTTGCACATTAATAGCAGCCATTTATTATCCGAAGTTATCATCCAGTAAAATTATGTAAAGGGCCATTTACAGTCAGGGTTGCCAGTACTCGACCATTTTTGCCTTACCGGTCGACAGTAATGGACCATTACTGGACCATTTCTAAATTCTTGTATGGGCGTTGGGCACGACACGAGTATACTAGATTTTTTTGTGTGTAATATAAAAATCACAACATGTGTCAGAACAACACATAGACATACACCTTTGTAGACCTGGGTCCCTTGGCAACATGTGTTCAATCGTTTGTTTTCTTTAAAAAATGAATTTACTAAACAAAAAATTCTGTCCTATAATAAAATATGTCTCGATATATCATGATAAGATAGAGGAACCATAAATAAAATAGAACACAAGTTTAATAGATGAATTGTTTATCTTTCGTTTCAAAACCAAATGGCATTGGTGATTATATTTAACAATTTGAATTTGAATTTAAGAGTGGCAAACGGTTCAATCAACCTTTATATCCGCAGCACTAAGTACAATTGGCAAACGAATATATGCGATGAATGGTTTGACGACCATTGTCATGCAGCGTTGAAAACAAACAAAAATTGCTAGAAAAATGGTTAACAAAGAACAAGGAAATTCAAAAGAGCGCTTTGCCACTGTGTGGATTCAAAGGGCATCAAAGATTTATACCCAAAATCCACAGCCATCAGAAATAAAAGCAACGAACTTACAACAAATGACCATGGCATTATAACACTATCAACAAAATGAAGAAATTCGCAGAACTAATTAAAAATGGAGGAGGAGCGATTGCTAGGATAAGATCTGTTTCTAGTACGCTGGGATCATAAAGAACCACCTGCGGAATGGAACACAGCTCTCATTGAAAGGTGACAATCTAACGTGCGCGAACAACCTTTGGTCCGCCTTGATATCCCAAAAAAACTAGTTTCTCTGTTTTTCTAAACTAACAACTTCGGGATCAAATTGTATAATAGTAACTAATGTGTCAGATTTTGACCCTTTTGACATAACATAAGGTGTTCAACAAGGTGATGCACTTGCACTTATACTATTTAATTTGGCACTTAAGTACGCGATAAAAAAGAGAAGAATCGAGGCACAAACTGCACCCCAAGCAGGGTTTGCTGGGCTTTGAAATACGGCCAAAAACTGGCACATTAATGGTTTACAGTTCTTGGCTATTGTTATTGGGTCATTACTAGAACCATTCATCGGCCGTTCTATGGTTAACAGAAAAGAGCCAGTATATAGTTACCTTTGAACGGTCATGCATTGACCCATGAAAGGAAAACAGCACTTGGCAATTGTTATTGGACCATTACTGGACATACCGTAAATAGCCAGTACACTTTACATTAAATGGCCAACGTTAATGGTTAACATTAATTGGCTATTGTACTGCAGTCATGAATTTGCCGATCTATGCTGTTTTTTAAATTTCACTATAGTACTGTCCGTTTTAAAAATATACAGTTTGAAAAAATTCACATATAGTTAAGTTATGGCTTCTCGGCTGAAAAACTATGATAATTTTGAAAAGGTTGGTATATGTTTTAAATTTTTTTTCATTTCTATTTTATTTTAATTATTTTGTTAATAATTTATTTAAATTTACATATGATAATGTTTTATATTTTTTTTAAAGGCACAGTCATGGTGGCCAGCACTTGACTATTACTATAATACTGGTCATCATTATTGGTTACCATTACTAAGCCAACTGTACAACCTTGAAGGGTCCGTTGCTGTTGTTTTTTCTCTGGCGCATGGATGGCAGCCATTTATTGTCCGAAGTTATCATTCAGTAAAATTATGTTAATGGCTTAATTGTGGTTGCCAGTACTCGCCCATTGCTGCATTCCTGGCTGCCAGTAATGGACCATCATTGGACCAGTTGTTAAAACTTGTATGGGATCTTTAAAAAATCTATTCAAATTCTTGCCTATGCAAATGACAAGCGATATCAGAGATAGTTTCTCATATATTGAAAAAATGCTAAACGACTTGAATTATGCATCAACACCAACAAAACGAGACTTTTAACAGTATACGGGAGATTTACTTTCTTTTATCATCATGTGTATGGAGTGACAACATACTTTCGGTGTTGCTCTTGATATTTCCATAGCAATTTTTATTTTCTTATTCATTTGCTGAAAAGGTTGAAAATAATATGAGGTTAATTTTGTATGTTTTTAATCTGGCTAAGAACGCTGTTCAAAAATTAAGATTTTTAGGTAGATGTCAAATGGTACCACACCCTATGGCAACACACCCATAATTTTAGGGTTCAAATAATTAGAAGTAGTACAATAACCTTCCAACGTGATTTTTTCAACAGACTTTCTTATCTTTGGAATGCCTTACTTTCACCGGCTTTCTCTAGTAACTTTAATCTTCAAGGGTCAGCGTTCATAAATTTCTGAGAAACATAATTTACATTCCATCCTTATCCCTAGTTGGAATGGTATCTTAGGATATTTGCAATGCCATGCAGATATATAACTCGTATCACTGGAACATACATAGTTTTCTACGCACACTCAAAACTTCTGCGATCAAAACCTCTTACATGTTAAATTTTGACAAGTAAGGTCAAACTAACAATTTATGGTCCATGTACAGTACAGTTGCTGAAAATCAGTGTAGAACCCAAATAAATAATGAAGCTGCACAAGATGAATTAAAGCTGGTTGTATAGACTGAAAAATCCTTACATGGGATGTAAATGCCAGAGAAAGAGAGAGAGAGAACATTTGGATTTATTTGAATTTAAGTTTCTGCCTACCTGACAGAGAACATTTTCGACCAGTTCCCGAATAGATTGGTTTGATTGATTCTTGTCATATATGACATCTTGACTTCAGGTATATGTTTGTCAAAAGATCCCGTTTGCAAGAGCACATAGTCATTTTTCAAATGCTTGCTTAGCATAATCTACATCTAGTCCACTTAGGTTAATAATAGTTTAAATTTTTATGTATTTTTGTTCATTAATTTTTTTTAAAGTACTTGATTAGCACTTTGGCCATTTAAACTGATCCGGTCTTGATCAGGATCTAATATGGTCGTGATTCGGTAAGAATAATTTGAGAGGGTTGCATTCCTGAAGTTCCCTATCAGACTGGCGGATCCAGCATCTATCAATGGTGAGGAAAATTCTAAGCATATATACCAAGTTTAATCAAAATCGTCAATTATAACTAATCAGTTCTTTGTCATTTAAATCTCCATCTTTTTTTAGGTGTCATTAAAGTTGATTAATTAATGAAGTCTTTATTCCCAGCAAACTTTAAGAACATAGTGTGAAAAGTCAGCAGTTGTATGGTAGACCCCCGCCACTTTTATCAATGTGTCCGAAAAGATGATCATTATCTTCTCACACTAATTGGAACCTTTTCCATATGTTTCATCATAATCACTTCACTATTGTAGGCTGTAGTGTGAAAAAATTCAAAAAATTACAAACAAAAATTTTGTACTGGAAGTGAAAAAATATGGAGGGGCTGAAATCTCACAGCTCTGAGATATCAAGACTTCGGTCTGGGTTAAGGATTTTGATATAGTGAGCATAGTATAAGTGGCAAAATACTTTTATGAGGTTTTAGTTTTGGGCAGCGATGTATATCAAACGTAACTCTTTGTTAAAAGTACAAGTATTATTTTTTTCTCTATTTTTTTTTTTTTAATAAAATGTGATGTGTAGTAGGCATTACAATATGTGTCACAACAACACATAAAAACCTTTTAAGACCAAGGTCCCACAACAACATGCGTTCAAAGGATGTTAATGGACGCAAATGTTTTTTTTTTTTTAATATTTTTTTGTTAAATAATGGATAACTAAACCATAAATCCTATCACATATAAAATATGACATAGGCCAATATTTCGTGATAGGATAGGGAAAATAAAAATAAAATAAGAGATAAAAAGAAAAAAATTGTTTTAAAAATTTGCAGGAACAAAACTAAAATTGGTTTGCCAATAGTCCAGCTAATGGCATAATCCTTGATTATGGGACGCAGTATATTTTTCAATGATTAAAGCTCAGATACATAGTTATATGAAGGCTCGTTTCTTTTGAAATTTTGTACAAAACTAACACGAAACATCAATACGTTGCCGGAAAATTATAACAGATCATAAACTAACATAATTTAGTAAAAAGATGATACACTCAGCAAACTTCTCAAAAACCTCTCCATTTAGCGTTTCGAGAAAATATTACAAAATCACAAATTCATATTTCTTTCAGAATTCCAAAAAAATTGTAAAAATTAAATTAAATCAAACTTTTGCAAAATTCCAAAAATATTCCAAAAATTATTACAAAATCAAATATTTAAACTTTTTCTACATTCCAATAATATTCCAAAAATTCTTAAGAATTCAAACTTTTCCAAAATTCTAAAAATATTGCAAAAATTATTACAAAATCAAAAACTCAAACTTTTTTCAAAATTCCAAAAATTAAAATAAAATCAAAAATTTAAAATTTTTCAAAATTCTAAAAATATTCCAAAAATTTTACAAAATCAAAAATTGAAACTTTCTTCAAAATTTTAAAAATATATATAAAATTCAAAACCTCTTTTTTTTTAAAATTCTAAAAATATTGCAAAAATTATAACAAAATCAAATATTCAAACTTTTTTCAAAATTACAAAAATATTCCAAAAATTAGAATAAAATCAAATATTTAAACTTTTTCTTAATTCCAAAAATATTCCAAAAATTCTTAAAAATTCCAACTTTTTCCAAAATTCTAAAAATATTGCAAAAATTATTACAAAATCAAAAATTGAAATTTTTTTCAAAATTCCAAAAATTATAATAAAATCAAAAATTAAAAATTTTTCGAAATTCTAAAAATATTCCAAAAATTCTAACAAAATCAAAAGTTAAAACTTTTTTCAAAATTCTAAAAGTATTGCAAAAATTATTACGAAATGAAAAATACAAACTTTTTTCAAATTTCCAAAAATATTTCAAAAACTATAACAAATTCAAAAATTTCCATGTCCAATTTCATTTTCAATTACATTTACATCATAAAAACAGCTACATTTTTGTATCCCAAAAATTAGCTAAGAAAATAAATGAAATTATTTTTTGACACATTTGGCATTATTTTTTTGATAAACTTATAATGCCATAATTCTCAATAATAATAATAAAATTTCATGTCATTTAAATTATTAATTTTATTTTTTTCCAAAAAATTGAATAAAAAAATAACTAAAAATCTTTCTTTTGACAACTTGACAATATTTTTTTGACAAACTTATATTGTGGTAATCTAGTTTTTGATCTCACATACCAATCCCTACCATCAAGATTTCTACATATTCAATGTTCCTACTCGTAATCACTTAAAATGAATGTTTTTTAAGCAAAAAATATGAAAATTTGCTATTTTTGACACAAATAATGATTTTTTTGACATACTACCGGTACAATTATTGAACACAGCCTCCTTTCGCACCTGTCCCTTGAGTATACCTATTTAAAAAAAAAGTTTTGAAATCCCTCAAGTGGTTCTCCCTGCAGCGTAGGTAATGACGGCCCCGGCAGACAGGCATACTTTTTTTTTTTGCTTTTTTAGAATCAGTAGGTCCTAAAACGTCGAGAAATCCCAAAAAAGTGGGGGGTAAGAATTTCACTTTTGGCTCATGAATGTAATGCTTAGGTCTTTCAGACCAAAGGAACTTGAAGTTGGGATGCAGAACTCTTGTAAACCGTACTAAATGCTTATGTATCAAGTTTTATCCTATTGGATGATCAGGCGTGGGTGTTGTTAAGTTTTCAAAAACATAGGTGCTCAGGGACCCCCACCACTTTGTTCCATATCACTCAAAAACTAATCAACTTCTTGCCATACATGTTTGCATTTTTTTCCAAAATGTCATCAAAATTCGTTCACAAATGAATGTTGTATGCTCCCAACAAACATGATGAAAAAAACCACGTGTTGTATGGTGGACCTTCCCCAACCCTCTATCCAGCTGATTAACTTTTTCTTATGTTACTTGAAAGATTTTACCAACGTTTCATGTAAATCGATCTGTAATTGTAGGCCATGTAGTTATAAACACTTGCAAAAAAACGTTTTTAACCGCAAGCGACAAACCGGTAGTTGGTATGAAAAAATATAGGAAACAGCAAAAAACAGTGTCTTTCAGACCGAAGTAATACGAAAAAAGATTAAAATTGTCAGTGAGTTTATGAGTGTGTTCAACAAAAATATAAATCAATAAAACAACTTTGTTGTCATAATTAGATAATAAAAAACTGGTTTTTAATTTTAAATCAAAATAATGAATGAGTTAACCGTTTTACATTTTATTTAAAAAATTAGTAATAAACGAAATTTTTATTTCTTTGATTTTATACAAATTGAAGGTCGACAAAATCAATCAAAAGTAAAACTTTGGCTAATAAGTTTACATTGAACTTGAAGATTTGTTTTTTTTATTTTTTAATTAAATGTCTTTTATAGTAGAAATTACAATATTGTGTTGTGTGCAAGAGAAAAGTTAAAATTGTTAAAAGTTAAAAGTTCAAAAATCCAGGTTGTGTCATTTTCCTTGATCATGGGACGTAATCATGAGCAATTTACCTAGTAATATCTCACTGCTATGGCTATGTGGTACCGCAATATTGAGAAAATGGTAATCGCTTGAATTGTGGATATATATATATATATATATATATATATATATATATATATATATATATATATATATATATATATATATATATATATATATATATATATATATATATATATATAGCCAGATTTATGTTGAAATCATGTTTGGTACTTAGACTAACTCTGTTTACATGGATATGCAGATCTTTCTTTATATTTTTTCTAAACTGTAATAGTTGCTATTGTAAACATTTGCCCATGTAATCCCAAAGCTCCCAAAATAATAATTAATAGTAGAATTTAAGATATATATTAATATTTATTTATAAGGTTGAATATCTATAAATGATGTTTCCTCGTCCACGGTTAACGATTGAGAGAGCGATCGATTTCAATTTCTATTTTTACAATCAACATCAAAATAACAGTAGCAATATAAAAAATAATTAGAGCTTGATTATTCTACAGGGAAGTGCAACTTAACGTTTACGTAGGTACATAGCACTCTTCTCCTCTTTAAAAGAAATCAATCCTCAATCAACCATTAATCTAAGAAATTATATAATTCAAAATTATTTAAAGTACTAAATAAAAAAAAATTTAACAATTTAACAAAATTAAAACAATTGTAAACATTAATAACAATTTTAAAATTTAACAAAATTTAACATATCAATTTAACATCTCAACAATTTATATGACAAAATCTAAGTGACAACAAAAAAAAACTAATTTTGAATTCGATTCCGCGGCTTATCTCGCAATAAATATCTAGTTCTCTTGGATCTCGGATGCCATACATAATTCTCCTCCCGTTTTCTTTTATTACGCCTTGTATCGTCGATAGGTTCAGGAAGTAAATTTTTAAACAATGAACTGGTTGGTGAATATTGTATGAAATTTCTTCTTCTTTGGAAGACTTTTAGTTGGTCTCTATGAGCTGTTCTAGTGTTCCCGTTAATAGATATTAAATATACAAATTTTGAAATACGTTTAATGACTTTCCCTAAAATAAATTTATCAAATTTACGGTTAAATTTATTGTAATATAGAATCTCCTGTCCAATACCTAAATCGAAATTATTTTTATAAACTTCCTTAAACTTTCTTGTGTTATTTTCAATATTAAATCTCACCTGTTTCGGGAAAGGTTTACAAATGTTTTTAATTTCTTTGCTTAAACATGATCTATTACTTACCAAGGATAGTAATGTTTTCGGTTTATTTACGAAAATGAGGTCAGCGGGTGCTTTGCCAGTGACTGTAGAAGGTGTATTTCTATAGGAGAACAAAAAGTTGAGAATTTGGGATTGAATATCTAGCGTACAGTTATCCGATAAATTCTTACGTAACAACGCCTTAACCGTTTGAACACCGCGTTCCGCCAACCCATTACTTTGCGGGTGGTAC
Organism: Diogma glabrata; assembly: GCA_963693315.1. Classification (NCBI taxonomy): domain Eukaryota; kingdom Metazoa; phylum Arthropoda; class Insecta; order Diptera; family Cylindrotomidae; genus Diogma; species Diogma glabrata. Next base: position 71,186,926 of record OY856188.1, on the reverse strand, counting down.
GGTGGACTATGTTTTAAAATAATACCATGAGACTGGCAGAATCGTTCAAACATTATTGAATTAAATGGCGGTCCATTATCACATATAATGACATTAGCAAAACCAAAATTTGCGAATTGTATTTTCAGCTTGTCTAAGACATTCCGTGCATCGGTTTTATATAATAAGTAAATATCCGCCCATTTGCTAAAATCATCCATAGAAATTAAGAAATGATATTTTCCAAACTGCAATAAATCCAAATGTATTCTATCAAACGGTTTTGTAGTTGGTTCCCAAGTACTAGTGGGACAGTCAGGTACCATTTTTCTATTGACATTACAACTTTTGCAAGTGTTAATAAACATGGTAATGTCTTTATCTAGACCAAGCCACCAGACTGTGGATCTAGCCAATAGTTTGGATCTAACAATACCCGGATGTTCCCGATGAAGCAATTCCAAAATATTTTTGTGGTATATTGAGGGAATTAAAATTCTATCTCCGAAATAAATACAATTATCCTCACATGATAGAGAGTCAGAAATTCGATAATATGGTTTGAGTTCCAATGGGATACTCGTCTTTGGCCAACCGTTTACTATATATTCATGAACTCGCACTAAAATTTCATCTTTCATTGTTGCTTCAGCAATTTGAATTTTAGTCAATGGGCTTTCGCACTCAGAATTAAAAGAATTAATATCTAAATCAGTAAACGAATTAATAGAATATTCATCAACTTCCGTAGGTTTATCTAGTGGTAACCGAGATAAGGCATCAGCATTGCACATGAGCGAGCTTTTCCGATAACGAATCTCGTATTGATACATCGATAAAATTATAGTCCAACGTTGTAATCTTGCTGCTGCTACAGCGGATAGATTTTTTGAATTACTGAAAATATGTTTTAAAGGCCGATGATCACTGTAAATGACAAAAGGTTTCCCAAAAATATATTTATTAAATTTTCGTACCGCAAAAAGTATCGCGAGAGCCTCTCTATGTAACTGACTATAGTTCCTTTCTGAGACACTTAATGTGGATGACGCAAATAAAACTGGCCGTTCTTTGCCATCAATTATGTGTGCCAATACAGCACCAACTCCATATGGGCTGGCATCACAGGAAATCACAATTGGTTTCTGCGGATCATAGTGTGTTAAAATATTATCACAATGCAACAAAAAGGATTTACAATTGTTAAATGATTTTTCACAATCATTGCTCCACACAAACTTGGAATCTTTTCGCAAAAGTTCGTATAACGGATGTAAGTGTAAGGAAAGATTTGGAATAAATTTTCCATAATATGTAATCATACCTAAAAATGATTTAAGTTCCGAAATATTTTTAGGGCTACGTGCCTTTTCAATGGCTTCCAGTTTTTCTGGATTTGGACGAAGTCCGGCTGCTGAAATAATATGGCCAAGATATTTAACCTTATCTTTAAAAAATTCGCATTTACCAAAATTGCATTTAATATTATGCTGTTTTAATCTGTTAAGAACTAAAATAAGTTTTTGATAAAGTTCTTCTTGTGTTTTACTGCCTATCAATATATCATCGAGATATATTTCGACACCGTTAATATCTTTAAGTACCGTTTCCATTATCCTTTGAAATATGGATGGTGCAGAATTTACCCCAAATGGGAGACGCTGAAATTGGAATAATCCCTTGTGGGTATTTATAGTTAATAAAGGTTTCGACCTTTCAGAAACCGAAAGCTGTTGATAAGCTCCTTTCAGGTCAAGAACGCAAAAATAAGAATAATTTGCCAACGAAGCTAATACTTCATCAATAATAGGAAGAGGATAATGCTCCGTTGTCAAATATCTATTTATAGTAATTTTAAAATCGCAGCAAATTCTGATACTTCCATCAGGTTTAGCTACTACCACTATAGGTGAAGCCCAGTCGCTGGATGTAACTGGTTTTAAAATTGATTTTGACACCATCAGTTCGAGCTCTTTTTCCACTTGATCACGTAATCTAAAAGGTAAATTATATGATCGATGGAAAATTGGGTGTGCATCATCTTTCAAAACCAAGTCAGCTTCAAATCCCAAAATAGGATCAGAATTACTATTACAATCAAAAACACTGGGAAATAAATTGCGTACCTTGCTTATGTTATCCGATAATTGAGAAGTAACTTTGTTCACAAATGTTGTGTCGATTGCATTATTATCTTCATAAGCAATTTCAAAAATTTTTTGCCAGTTAGGGTATATCAAATCCATCCAGTTTCGACCCATAATTGGATAACATGGTTTATTTGTTCGGACAACTGTTAAAACGGTATTATATTTTATGTTTCTTGCTTCTACATTCACGGCAAAACCTCCGACAACCTCCACATTACTACCTGAAAGTAATTTTACAAAATTAATATTAGTATATTGTTTAATATGATAATTGGAAAAATATTTATTATAAGTAAGAAAATCTATTAAGGAAATACATGCGCCGGAATCACACTCAAAATCAATTTTAATATTTTCTACTTTTAAGCTAACATAAACTGGTGGTTTTGTTAATATTTCTAAACTAAACTGATTTATTCTTAAGTTATTAAAATTTAAATTATTTACGTCCCTTTTTGAACATCTCTTTGCATGATGACCCACAATTCCACAGTTGAAGCATTTCATTCGTACACCAGGGCAGCGATTGGAAGAATGGTTGTATGGACATCTAGAACATTGATGTGTTGATCTTGAACCTGATCGTGAATTTGTACGATAATTACTATATTTAGACGAACTTCTTCTTCGATTAAAACTCCGAAATCTTGATCGATTACGTGGCCTTGAATATTGGTGACGTGATTGATCATTCGATTGAATTAAATTTATCCCAATAGCTGTATCTTCTCGTATCTTTCTCTGTTCAATTCCGGTTAACTCCAAATGTATAGCATACTCACTAGCTTTTTGAAAAGTGCTATTTTCATCGCATTTATTTAACAAAAGACCTTGAATATTTTGGTCTTTAAGTCCAGTAACAAACTTATCGCGAAGCATACGGTCTAAAAACGCTTTGTACTCACACGTGGTTGCGAGAGTTTTTAATTCAATGATATATTCCGAAATAGTTTCATTTGGTAACTGGTCACGTTTGAGAAATTTGAAGCTTTCCGCTATTAAATTCCTTGTTGGCTTAAAATGTGTTTTAAGAATAGTCTCAATTTCTTTAAAACTCTTTTCCGTTGGATCATCAGGATACATTAATTTTCTCAATATACTAAACGTTTCACCTCCAATTAACGTGAGAAACAAGGAAACTTTTTGTTCTTCTTTTGTTGCATTGCATTTAAATATTTCTTTCATTCGCATCAAATACTCTTCAAAATCTGAACCGGGAATAAAATTTTCGATCGTACCAATGAACGGCATATTTGAAATATTTTATATAAAAAATCCAATTACAAAAAAAATTACGAATGAAACTAGCAGTAATTTAAATACTTGTTGTATCACAAAACTATTCACCAAATTATTTTTTTTAACACAAAATTTTGAAGCACAATATTTACCATTATAGTGTTGCTTGAAAATCTCCATTTTCCTCTGTCGCCAATGTAATAGTTGCTATTGTAAACATTTGCCCATGTAATCCCAAAGCTCCCAAAATAATAATTAATAGTAGAATTTAAGATATATATTAATATTTATTTATAAGGTTGAATATCTATAAATGATGTTTCCTCGTCCACGGTTAACGATTGAGAGAGCGATCGATTTCAATTTCTATTTTTACAATCAACATCAAAATAACAGTAGCAATATAAAAAATAATTAGAGCTTGATTATTCTACAGGGAAGTGCAACTTAACGTTTACGTAGGTACATAGCAAACCAGTTTGGACAAAATAATCGACAACAAACTTAGGGTTGACCTATGGTTTTTGAAATTCAGAGAAAGTTGTTGTTATGATCATTTTACTATGGCTAATTAATTCTTTAATTGACACTTTTTACATTAAACATTTGATGTAATAACTTAATCTCTTGAATACACGTTTTAATTTTATGTTATGGTCTGTAACGTTCCTACCGTATACTATAACGTCATACAGATGCACGAAACAATTAATCCATTTGAATTTGTTAGAACACGGTTCATTAACTGTTGAAATAAACCTGGAGCTCCTGACAATCCGAATGGAAGGCATGGAAACTTATAATGCCCTGTGTTCGTACTAAATGCCGTTTTTTCCCTGTCATTTTTATTGATGAGCATCTTATGGTATCCGCTAGCCATATCCAAGGTGGAGAAATACCGTGAGTTTCCTAAATGGTTTAAAATATCTTCTATTCTAGGGAAGGTAAAAGCATCATCTATTGTTTGCTTATTTAGCTTTCTAAAATCTATGACCATGCGATATTTCTTGGCCAAATCAAGACCTGGGTGTTTTGGCACTAGTAGTACAGACAAATTCCAAAGACTAACCCTTGGAGAAATTATATCACTTTCCAAGATCTCCTGCACCTGTCTCTCCATCTCTTGTCGATGTATCTCTGGTACTCTGTAAGTCTTAAGATTAATTGGCCGCAATCCTGGGTCAGTTTTTATCTAGTGTTTGTAAAAATTTATCCTGGTATTGCTCTATTAAATTTATAATCTCCTGCTTCTCCTCATAGATCAAATTTTTATCTTAATTTATATAATCCAATATTCTAGCTAACCTTTATTTTACATTACTATTTAAACTATATTCCTTGATTGGTAAAGTTATTCTCTCGTTTTGACTGCCCATATCGTATAAATTATAATTTTCTTAATAATCGTATTGAGGTTCATATTTATATAAAGTAACGTCTGGATCCCTTTTATTAATTACCGTATTAATTACATGAAACTGTATTATTGACTGGCCTACATATTGTATCACCCACATTTACGCCTTCCTCGACTCTGGTACCAAAACATACTACTTTCTTTTCATTAAATATTTCATCCACCTGTATCATGTTACTTTCCAACACTATTTTTGATCTGGCAGGTATGACACATCTCTTTCTTGTTAAATTAGTTTAACCGCCTGACGTAAAATTAAACCCCGTTTGTTGTTCTTAACTTTGAAAATCTTTAGAACATCCCTGATATATGTTCATCTCGTTGTTTTGTTCCACATTAAAACCTGTTGGTGAGCTAAAAACTAGCTCCGTCTAGCTGCTGTTAGCAACCTGGCATTGAGCCACAACCTGATTTAAACAAGAACTTAATTTGTTTGCCGTATCTTTTTCAACAAAATGTATTTTAACCGCGCATTTTTATGTTACTACAATATCAATTTTATTTTTATGAAATTTAGCTTGCTCTGATACTACTTTGATACTTTGTTACTTACTTTGATACTAACTAAATTACTGCTTGATACTCATTAATTTATATTCATTGCCTGGCTGAGACTACCTTCGCTTATGGTTATTTTATACTCACTAACTAAATCACTGTTAACTGACCACTTCAGTCTACTGCCAAAATACTACTCTTAACTTTAAAACATTTCTTCCAATTTATTGATATTTGAAGGGAAAATATTGTAAACTATCATTTCTCGTTATAAAAAAAACAAACCCTTAAAAATTAATAAAAAAAATATAGCCCAGTTGACCTAATTCAAAGGATTTCCCGAGATAAAAATAAGAAGGGGCTGAAATCTCCTAGCTCTGAGATATTAAGACTTCGGTTTTGGTTAAGGATTTTGATAAAGTTTTCGGCGCAAAACTTTTTTGAGGACATTGTTTTAAGTTTTGAGTAGCGATGCATATCAAACATAAAACTCCTTGTAAAAGTTCAAGTATTTTATCTCTGTTTAGAAATTTTGTACAAAACTAACACGAAACATCAAATCGCCGGAAAATTATAACAGATCATATATTAACATAATTTAGTGAAAAGATGAAACACTCAACAAACTACTCAAAAACCTCTCCATTTGGCGTTTCGCGAAAATATTACAAAATCACAAATTCATATTTATTTCAAAATTCAGAAAATATTGTAAAAAATTAAAAAAAAATCAAACTTTTTTCAAAATTCTAAGAATATTCCAAAAATTCTTACAAAATCAAAAATTGAAACTTTTTTCAAAATTCTAGAAATATTATACAGGGTGAGTTTTTTAAAAAATGCCAGGCTTTTATCTCGAGAACCATGCTAGATGGGACAAAATAACCCAAGGAAATATTTGTTAAGTGTCGAGGGGGACGTCCAATGGTAATATTGAATGACCTTGAAACTCATAAATATTGGAGATATATGCCAAAATAGATTTTTTTTAAATTAGAACCTATACATTTAAGGTTTTTTTTTAATTAAGTAAATCAAACTACACACTTTTTGCATACAAAATTTTTTTGTAAAGTGTACGATTTTGTAGATATGATGAAAATTGATTTGCACTAAAGCAAACGTGTCTTCACTAAGTTCTTCAGAAAAAAAATAAAATTTCGATAAATTAAAAAAAAACAAAGAAAATCATTCATTAAATTAAATATTATTGCATCGTGGCCTACTGCGTGAAATTGATTTTCGTTGTTTTTTTTTGAATTATCGAAATTTTATTTTTTTTCTGAAGAACTTAGCGAAGACACGTTTGCTTTAGTGCAAATCAATTTTCATCATATCTACAAAATCGTACACTTTACAAAAAAAGTTTGTATGCAAAAAGTGTGTAGTTTGATTTACTTAATTAAAAAAAAATATTAAATGTATAGGTTCTAATTTAAAAAAAACATGTTTTGGCATACATCTCCAATACTTATGAGTTTCAAGGTCATTCAATATTACCATTGGACGTCCCCCTTGACGCTTAACAAATATCATCTGGGGTTATTTTGTCCCATCTAGCATGGTTCTCGAGATAAAAGCCTGGCATTTTTTAAAAAACTCACCCTGTATATAAAATTCACAAATTCAAAAATACTGTTTTTTTCAAAATTCTAAAAATATATTTTTTTTAAATAAAAATTGTTGTTTAATAGGGTTTAGAATAAGTGTCACAACAACACATAAATACCTTTTAAGACCGAGGTCCAGACCTAGGTCCCACAACAACTGGCGTTCTAAGGTGTCGATGAACGCCTTCTTTAAACCTCTGCGGGTTTAATTATTGTAATTGTTGCAAAAATTATAACAAAATCAAAAATTAAAGCTTTTTCCAAAATTCCAAAAATATTGCAAAAATTATTACAAAATCAGAAATGAAAACTTTTTTCAAAATTCCAAAAATATTTCAAAAACTATAACAAATTCAAAAATTTCCATCTCCAATTTCATGTTCAATTACATTTACGTCATACAAACAACTAAATTTTTTTTCCCAAAAATTGGCTAAAAAAATAAATGAAATCAGTTTTTGACACACTTGACATTATTTTTGGACAAGCTTATAATGCCCTAATTCTCTATAATAATAATAAAATTTCATGTCACTTAATTAATTTTATTTTCTTCCAAAAAATTGGGTTAAAAAATAAACAAAAATCTTTTTTTTGACACACTTGACAATAATTTTTGTGACAAACTTATAATGCAATAATCTGACATCAAGATGTATCCACATTCCATGTTACTACTCAATTTCTCTTAAAATGAACATTTTTTAGACAAAAACAATGTAAATTTTTTTGTTTTGACACACTTAACGATTTTATGACACACTTCATATGCCATATTTAATGTTCAATAACATTTCATGTCATCCAAATAATTACTTTTACGTTTTATATATTTCTAGTCGAAAACCTAAGTAATGTATCCCATAATATGTTTCTTAAAAAATTGGGAAACAAAATATATGAAAATCTATTTTTTGACACACTTAACGATTTTTTTTGACATACTTCAAACACAATAATCAAAGTCCTGATCTTACGTATGGATGTCAATCATCCAGATTTCTCCAAATTCAAATTTACTACTCATTATTACTGAAATAAACGTTTTTTAAGCCAAAAATATAAAAATTCGCAATTTTTGACATACTTAAAGATTTTTGACCCACTTCCGGTACAGTTATCAAACACATCGTCCTTTTGGAATTGCCCATTGAGTATACCTAGTTTTAGAAAAAAATTTTTTTGAAATCCCTCCGCGGTTTTCTAGATTTCGTAGGTAATGACTGATGGACGGCCGGCCGACATACATTTTTTTTTTGTTTTTTTAGAATTAATTGGTTCTAAAACGCGTCAAGAAATGCCAAGCCTGAGGTTTACCTATGTTAATCTACATACACCGATTTTGATAATTCTTTTCTTTATCTCGGTGAGAATATAATGAAAATTAGAAAAACAGAAAAATATAAAATTCAAAAATTAGAAACTCATTTTGCGTGAGCGATAATGGACAAAAACATTATGTTACCAAAAATGTTCGGCAAAAAAATTTGAAAATAGAATGTACCTCAACAAAACCTCCATACAAATTACCTATTCACTCGAGCAAAATTACTACTTTTGTTGAAAATCTAAAATCCTAAATTCAGTTTTATTTTCTGCTTAATTGTTAGAATTTATAAAAGCACAAACATAAAAACTGTGTACGTAAGATAAAATATGATATAATTCATGTCACAAACAGACGTGAACCATTTTTCTGTCTAATTTTTTTTATTCTCATTTTATTTTGTTTTAGAAAACTTTGTTGAAAAGTTTAATATGTAAAAGTGAAACTTTCTCAAACTGGGTGGGTTAAATTAATTACATTTTCCTGCAATTTATTTTTGAAATAAAAACGCTGAAAGCCAACCACTTTTTCATTAAATCTTGTCTATTTGGAAAAACCATATAAATATTGCTTTGTATTTTTAAACTAATCAAAAAAAAATGCTAACATATTTTATTACCGTTTTGGGTACGTTTTTCTCCTGCCTAATCGTTTTTTGATCATAAAAAAACATAATTAAACGTGCTCTTTATCTCCCTAATAAAACCACATTAAATTATTTCAAAAACAAATAAATCATTTTTGCTATATAAAAAATTTAAATCTCACCAACATAATTTCAAATTTATTGCAGCATTAGAAAAATAAAATAAATAAAAACGTGAAAACGTAAATAATTTTATTATTTCATAAATCTATATAATTTATATAAATATGATAACGATATGATACGGATTTTATTATTAAACGATATTTTTGGTCATTAAATTTTTTTTCAATGCAAATATTTTCTGATTAATATAACTGCCATTTGATCTTGCCCAGAGAAGTTTAAACATGCGTTGTTTTTGTATGCGTATCTCGTCTATGGCTTCTTTGATTGAAATTTCTCCCGTCCTCCATATAACTTACAGAAAATAAACAATTCATAATGATTCAAAAAAGTGACTTTCGAGAATTGATTGTAGTTACCAAAAATTGTTGCACCAAAGTACACAGTTAATTGTTAAAAACAATTGTGCAAATGAAAAAATGGATGCACCAAAATAAACGGGTGATTGTTGAAAAAAATTGTGTAAATGTAAAACTATTGCACCAAAAAACAAGTTAAAAATTGAATTTGAGCTAAACAAATTGTTGCACCAAAATCAAACTCCCAATTAGAAGTCAGCAGATTTTACTTGTTCAAATGAATTTTCTTTAGGATGCCCTTAGTGATGCTTCTTGATTCTTCCCGGGCTCGTGGTCTACTAAAGATTTGGCCACTTTTAACCTTTTACAGAGAAACGTCCAACTAAAGCTCCGGCAAAAAGTTTATGTCTGTTGACTCTCGAATCGGTTGATGTTTTATTAGTTGAGGTTTTATTAATCAGAAAAAAAATACAATATGTGTTTTTCTGTTGGTTTCTAATTAAAGAGTGATTTTTATTTTTAAACATAATTCATAAAAACTATCAAACAAATTGTAATTTTCATAGGTAAGTTAATAAATTTGATGATGACATCAAAATAATTTACTTCTATACCACTTTGTTAACATTGAAAAAACAGTACAATTAAATTGTACTAAATTGCATAAATGATTCAACAATATATATAATTATGAGTATAGAAATATTCAAAATTAAGTAAATAGAATATATTTACGCCATGTCAAATCTGTGCATTGACATTCTGGACCGCTAAAAACATGACATGGTTTTACCTTAAATTAGTTCACTGGGTCGATCGATTCTCGCTATGGCTGTTGGATTGGGCAATGATATTGTATGTTTATGTTGAATGTTGTTGTTTCGTCGACGATGATATTTGATACAATAGACGGTTATTATTAGAGCTACGACAGCGATTGATGTATATCCAACTGTATACTGATGTATATCATGACCCGTTAATTTGATGTTATTTTCATTGGCTCGCTGCTCATCAATTTGCTTTTGTAGATGTTCCAAATGATTCTGTATTTTGTTGGATTGAGTAACCGTTTCAACGGTATTTGTTGGCATATATTCCGTTAAGTTTAATTTTGGAAACAGTACTCCCTTGATCTTTGTTGTAACCTTGCTCGTTGCTCTTAGAACCATTGTGCTACTCTTAGCTATGCATTGAGAATCCATTTGTAATATTCCTGTTTTGTTGATCTTGATGGTTGCTTGGTAACGATCACAAACAATGGTTAGTATCTTCTCTGCTGGCAGTGTATAAACCCAAGTATTGTTGTTAATGTAGGTCCATTTTTCAGCTGCAGGTTCCCTCAATAATGTACAAACGTTTTCGTTTGTTGGAAGTGATTGTAATATCATCAGTTCGCACATTGTATCGCCGACAGTTGTAGTCCTATGTATTGGCCCCTTCAGATAGCAGATGTATTCCAGGTGTTGCGCTCGAATGCATTGACTGAAATCCTTGTCTGTGAGGTAGTAATACTGGTCCTTGTGTGCATTTATAACCATATAGTCCATTTGAGGTTGAATATGTACCATTTCCTTTTCTCTCATTACTGGCAATGGAAATGGTTTAAAGATGTTGAATCTCTCAATATCCAATAATGGCAAAGATACTTTAAATATGGCTAAATTATCTACTATACGGGCTTCACAAGTCATTATATGGTATAAGCTTCGAATTTCTTCTGGATTATTGCCAGTTGGTAATGTTACTCCATCAGGTAAATGTGGTTGAATTTTGTCTAATTCTTGTTTTAGTTGGTCCGGCAGAATCAAATTAGGATTCACTTTCTGCCCCTTGCTCTCTAATAATGTGTCAAGCAAGATATCCTGTGTTCGTTGAAAATTTGTTATTAGTGTATTTGATAGTGTTACTAATGAGAAAAATGCAGTAGCATCTGTTAGTTTACTCTTAATTATTTCATTTTCGTGAGTAAACTCCTTCCATTGGTCGACAATTTCTGCTTGTTGAGTTCTCAGAATATTTGTGGTTGTATCTGCAATTGATGTTTGAGTTTTTATTATGTTGACTATATGTTCTTCATTTGTTGCAAGCTGATTGATTCGAATATTAAACTCTTTAGCTGATTTGTCATCGAGAACTCCAAATAGATCATTTAGTAGATTTCCAATAAATGGTAATGGTGCATCTCTTTTCATTCGATGATTAGAATTTGAAATTAGTAAATTCCGTTGTTCGATTTCATCAAGTGCATGTTTTAGTAATTTTATTTCGCTAATATAATTTGGTATATCCCTCGTTGAATTAAAATTTGTCAATGTCGTTAAATGCTGCACGCATGATCTAAAGTTGTTTAATTGATCCCAATAGCTGCTCATATTTATATATACAATAATATTCCATTCATTAGTTGAAAAATGTAAGTTACCCATTTCATGAAAATATAAACCAGGTGAGTCGGCATATTGTTTGATGGTATATGGTTCGTTTGCATTGACACTTGTAATCCCAATCAAACCTGTCATGGCTAGTAGTAATATCATAGCAATCCTTACGCTTCTGGGTGATTTGCGTTGTTTGGGCTCATCCTTAATGATTGCATCTGGACTGCTATTATTGGCTATTTCATTTTCTACGTTGTTCATAGCGCTAATCATGTTATCATCAATTGGTAGTATACATATCTTATGAATTGGTCTTTGCACGCTTTTGTTCCCGTTGCATTTTAGCGTCACTACTCTAACATGGCCATCAGTTCCTGGATGTGTTTCAGAAATTCTGGCTAGCAACCATTGTGTTGGTGGCAAATTATTGTCCTTTATCATGACGATGTCTCCAATTTTCACATTTGGCATTTGTTTCTTCCACTTCATTCTTTATTGTAGTGAAGTAAGATATTCCAATGACCATCTTTTCCAAAAATCTTGATATAATTTTTGAACCCGTTTCCATCGTTTGGTGATTGTTATTGCTTCCTCAGTAATATTTGGCTCTGATGGTGCGACCAATGGTTCTCCTACTAGAAAATGCCCTGGTGTTAGTGCTTCAATATCGTTTATGTCTGACGAGATTGGACATATAGGTCTAGAATTAAGACAAGCTTCGATTTGGGCGAGTGTAGTAGACATCTCTTCATAAGTTAGTGATGCTTCGCCTAATATTCTTCTCAAATGATGTTTAATTGATTTTACTCCAGCTTCCCACAAACCTCCTTGTTGAGGACTTGCGGGGGCGTTGAAATGGAATGTGATGCAGTCATTGTTAATATTATTCAATATTCCCGGCATGCATTCTTTATTGAACTTTTTGAAATCATCTCTTAATACCTTACTGGCTCCTTTAAAATTGGTGCCACAATCGCTGTAAATGTGACGACAGCACCCTCTTCGGGCCGTGAAACGCTTTAGTGCTGCTATGAATGTTTGCGTTGTTAGATCACTAACTACTTCTATGTGAATAGCTTTTGTGGCCAAACAAACAAATAGCGCTATATATCCCTTATGCGTTTTTTGGCCTCGTCCTCTCGATGTTCTTAAGTGAATGGGTCCTGCGTAGTCAACCCCTGTGTGTGTAAATGGACGTGATGGTTGCACTCTTGCTGTTGGCAGATTTCCCATCAATTGTTCTGATTCCTTGGCTTTGTACCGGAAACATCGTATGCATTTGTGGATTACTTGTCGCGTGATGTCCTTTGCGTTTATAATCCAGTAGTTTCTTCTAATGAAGCTAAGTGTCAGTTGTGTTCCTCCATGTAGTGTTCTGCAATGCGCATCTTCGATTATTAGTTTTGTCACATAATGATGTTTTGGTAGTATGATTGGATGTTTTGTTTCATACATTAATAGTGAATGCTTTAATCTTCCTCCAACTCTCATAATCCCACCTTCGTCAATAAACGGATTTAGTTGAAGAAGAGATTTTCGTGTTGGTAACGTTTGCCCTTTCCTTAGGATTTTCAGCTCATCAGGAAAACTGACTTCTTGAAGAGTTTTTACAATAGTTTTTCTACTATCCCATAATTCAGATGTTTTCAACGGACCTGTTAATTTTTCATCTTTTTTCGTGCAGTTGTTTACAAAACGCTTTGCATAAGCTATTATTCTTAATAGCTTATTTAGTGATGAATATTTATTCAAAAAATCCTTTTCGTATGATGTTGTTAAAAAGGCTGCTAATTTCATTTTCTTCAAATCTTGTTCGGTCTCAAATTGTTTGAGCGGTGTGTTCTTCGTACCTGTAGTTTTTAGCCAAACTGGTCCTGACCACCATAGTTGATGTTGTTGTATTTCTTCTGGACCTACGCCTCGTGATGCGCAATCTGCAGGATTATCTTCAGATTTTACATGAGACCAGCATTTTGCTGGTATGGCATTTTGTATTTCTGTGACTCGATTCCCGACGAATGTTTTCCATTTATTCGGATGGCCTTGTATCCATGCAAGCGTAATAGTGGAATCGGTATAGGCAAAAATTGTACAATCGATCATTAATGCTTGTTGAACGTATTTTATCAATTTGGCAAGAAGTGTAGCTCCGCATAGCTCTAAACGTGGTAAACTGATTTTTTTTAGCGGCGCTACTTTTGTTTTGGCTGTAAGTAGCGTGATGTGAATGGTACCATTAACATCTATAACTTTGCTGTATATAACAGCAGAATATGCATCCTCAGATGCATCACAGAATCCGTGTAATTCCAATCTTCCGGATCCATCGAAATTTATCCATCGTGGAATTTTAATATTTTGTATAGATGGTAGTTGTTGTTCGAATTTTTCCCAATAACTATTCAAATTTTTTGGGATTTCTTCATCCCAATCAATTCCTGTCACCCATATTTTTTGCATGAAAATTTTTGCAGATACGGTTACTGGTGCTAGCCACCCTAGTGGATCAAAAATTTTTGCGATGTTTGAGAGCACTCTCCGCTTGGTGTTAGGTTTTCTGAAGTCAGGAGTTTCCGTTGTCTTAAAACTGAATGTATCTGATAAAGGACTCCAATATATGCCTAATGTTTTTATAGTGGCACTATCCTTTATTTCTAAGTTTTTTATTTCTCTGCGGTCATTTGGAATATTTTCCAAAATTTTATTGCTGTTGCTGGACCATTTTCTGAGGTTGAATCCCCCGCGTTTTAGTAGATCTATTAGTTCTTGTTGTAATTTCACTGCATCTTTTATGCTATCTGATCCTGACAAGACATCATCTATGTAAAACTGTTCCTTGAGAACTTCAATTGTTTTTGGTTGGAATGAATCTTTTTCATCGTTAGCTAATTGTTGTAACGTTTTTGTGGCTAAATATGGTGCTGATGCGGTCCCGTATGTGATTGTTGTTAATTTATACTCTTTTACTGGCTTACTCGGTTCATTTCTCCACAATATTCTCTGCAAATCCTGATGTTCTTCTGCTACTTTGATTTGACGATACATTTTCTCAATATCAGCAGTGAAAACGTATTTGTAAATTCTCCATCTCAACACAATTGGGAATAAGTCTTGTTGTAAAGTCGGGCCGATGAGTTGTAGATCGTTAAAGCTCAATCCTGATGTAGTCTTCATCGACGCGTCGAAGACCACACGTACCTTTGTTGTTGAACTGGATTCTTTGACAACGGCATGGTGTGGTAAATAATTTTTTTCTAGTTGATTTTCTGATGTTTTTGCAGGTATCATGTGTCCTAATTGTATATATTCGTTCATAAATGCGTGATAGTCCTGCTTTAGCTTTAGGTTTCGTTCCAACCGCTTTTCAACTTGTATCAACCTCGCCATGGCTTGCTTTTTTGAATCACCCAGTATTCCTTCTTCCTTTAGAGGTAACTTTACTTCATAACATCCATTGACTAATCTTTTCTTAGAATTCTCGTACATTTCTTCACATTTTTTTTCTTCTAATGAAAGTTGTTTTTTGGGATCTATTTCTTCAATTTCCCAAAATCGATTCAATTCTTCGCTGCAATCTAAATGAACCATCATATTTATGGTATCATGTGATCTTGATGTTGGACTGATGGTCCACCCTAAATTCGTCTGTTGAGCGAACCATTTATTTTTATTTGTTACAATCCCAGGAAGAATAATTTCTCCGTAATAATTTGCTCCAATCAATATATCGATTGGTCCAGAGTTATAATATGTTGGGTCTGCCAATATTGTGTTGTTGTTGAATTCCAGTTCTTGTATTGATGTTTGTGGCATATCGGCCGATATTACGGTCATTACTTGTGCTTCTGCATTTAAAATGAATGTTGAAGTGTACCGAGGCTTAATCGTGAGATAAACCTTGTGATGTGACTGTCCTGACTTGGCATTTGCTATACCAGATACAGACACGTTACTTTTGTATTTTCGTAGCCTTAGTTGTTGTACAGCTGCTTCCGTTATAAATGTTCCTTGGGCACAAGGGTCAATCAAAGCTCTAAACAATTCAAAATGTCCATCGCTTGCCAGAACTTTTATAAGTGCTGTGGCTAACAATACGTTTTCTTCATTTTTTGTTAAGGCTGCAATAATTTCATTTCGATGTAAAATTGTGTGATGGTTTTTATTGCAAATTTTACAGTTATTTTTTTATGTGCATTTTGTATCTGTATAATGATGTAAGCAGACTTTGCATAGTTCTACTTTAGATACAAACTCCACTCGTGCTTTTGCTGACATGTTAAGAAAATTTTGACATTCCGTAATGAAATGCTCTCTTTTGCAATATCGGCAATGGATACTGATTTGCGTATTGTATCCCTGGAGACTTTTTCGTTGATGTTGAAATTTTGAAATGGTTTGGCTCGATGTGGTTTAAAATCCTTTGCAATGCCATCTCTCTTGTATTTGTATTCCTTAATTAGTTCTAAAGATTGGAATCTTTTCTCTAAAAAGGTGAATAAATGTTCTAATGAAGGGATTTCTTTCGGATCGTCCAAGCTTTGTTCATATAGTTTGTGTGTTTCCGTATCTAATTTTGGCAATAATAGTTCTAATACCAAAGGTCCCCATGCATCAGTGTCGATACCAAGATTTTTAATGCATTGTAGAGATTCTTTTGCGGTGTCTACCAATTTTCTAATTGATGATGATGCTTCATTTTGGATTGTTCCAAAGTTTAATAGCCTCTTGATGTGTGATGAGACTAATATTCGCTTGTTGTTATATCTTGCGTTAAGCGTTGCCCATGCTGTTTGGTAGTTGTCTTCTGATGTGGTGAAGTGTTTTAACAAATCAGCTGCTTGATCTATTACATGCGTTTTTAGGTGGTGCATTTTTGTGGCATTTCCAATTTCCTGGCTATCATGTATCACTTGTGTAAAAATGTCTCTAAATGTTGTCCATTGTAAATAATTTCCATTGAACGTAGGAATTGTTATTGCTGGCGTTTGACTTCTCGGCTGAACTTGTTGTGTTGCGTGAAAAAAGGATTTTCCTAATTTTTCGATTTCCTCTTCCATTGTTTGTGTTATATCGAAGAACTCACTTTCCCAGTATTCGAATTCTTGGTTGTAGATCTGGTCAGTGTCTTCCACGATGATGTCTTCATAAAGAATGGATATATTTTGCCATTTGCGAGTGAGATATTTAATCTTCTGATTATAATATGACTTTGTTCTGATGTTTGCTTGTGTGTCATCTTTAATTGTTTTAATGTTCCGCAACAATTCTTTTGCTCTGATCCTCTGTTTTTGTATCAGAGCCGCCGTGTTTGGGTTCTGTGTTAGATGATCTTGATCTGGCGTACGTGCTATTTCTGCAGGTATTGAGTTGTCTTGTGCTGCTGCTTCCATATTTTGAATTTCTTGCTCCAGATACGATTGGAAATCATTTTTAGCTGTATACAATTCTTCTCTTGATTTCCAGTAAGCCTCTTCCTTAGTTTGCTCAAAAAAGGCTTGCAGTTTATTGTCGTTAGCTTTGAATTTTTCCCAAAGAGTGTGGATCTCTGCCAGGCGTTTTTTAAAATATTCTTTGGTTGTCTTGCGCTCCTTGCCATCCTTTTTGGTGTTCCTTTGCACAGTTTTCAATCTTTCGGAAATCTTTGTTTGTGCTTGAACCAAGCCTTGGTAATCCGCCATATTTTAAAATTGGTGTTTTGTTCTTGGGGTTTTTTAAGACTGGTTTGAACAATCCAATGTTTATGTAGTTATACGTAGCCTAGATTTCAATACGTAGCTGCGTCTTGATGTTGATGATCGCTGCTTCAGCTTTATTGATGTTTTGAAAAACCCAGTGATCACGGTTTGAAAGACCGAATGTTTATGATGATCAAATGATGATGTAGATCCACTGGTGCTGTATCTTCTTTAGCTCGAAGGACCAAATGTTGACTCTCGAATCGGTTGATGTTTTATTAGTTGATGTTTTATTAATCAGAAAAATAAATACAATATGTGTTTTTCTGTTGGTTTCTAATTAAAGAGTGATTTTTATTTTTAAACATAATTCATAAAAACTATCAAACAAATTGTAATTTTCATATGTAAGTTAATAAATTTGATGATGACATCAAAATAATTTACTTCTATACCACTTTGTTAACCTTGAAAAACAGTACAATTAAATTGTACTGAATTGCATAAATGATTCAACAATATATATAATTATGAGTATAGAAATATTTAGAATTAAGTAAATAGAATATATTTACTATTTATATATGTATATATATATATATATATATATATATATATATATATATATATATATATATATATATATATATATATATATATATATATATATATATATATATATATATATATATATATATATATATATATATATATATATATATATATATTATGGTACATTTCACATATGACCACCAAAAACCACCAAACTCTACCAAATTAATAGATAAAAATCTTGTTAATATTCCAATACGAAAAGATCACACATAATATATATAAACTAATAATTCTCGTCACACAATATAAAAATTAAAAGAACTTACAAAAAGATCTTATTTCAATTATGAATAAAGCTGGTCACGAGACATTAAAATAAAAACAAATAAGTAACATACATAAAATCGTAACGCTGACCTAACTTGAAATATGTAAATTATCAAATTTCATAACAAATAACATTTTTTACTAATTGTGTGAACAAAATATAACTTAATAAATTTTACAATTTTTGCTTTGAAATGTGATAAACAGGAAGAAATATTTTATTTATATTTTTATAGTTTTATGCTTGAATTGCATTTCGGTGGAAAATGCATTTTTATTTATTATTGATTTTTTGGAAATATCATTTTGGTAGGGATAGAAATTAGGAAATTAAAAATGTAAATTTACTATAAATAGAATGACTTGATATTGAATAAATGAGATTGATTTTAAAACTGAAATTGAGTGTTTTATTTCGATCTCGACGCTTTCGACTTGCTTGCAAAGAAAGCTAACTGCACATCTTTGAGACTGACTTGCTCGTCAAAAAGTTTCACTGATTGTAGGGACAGTTCTGTAGACTGAATACGTACGATCGACTAAAGTGTTATAATTCTCCTCGAGATTTGCATTTAGGAATCTCGCATCAAGTTAATAAAGAATTTAGATTTTTGATAGATGAACCTCACACATAATTTCGAGCACGATTGGGCCCACCATATGGCGACCTTGGATCACGAACCAGAACGTTTATTTATACTAAAAAAGAAGATACCAATAACTTTTGAAGAATACAAGTCAAAAAAAAGCAATAGTACTAGCGAGAGAAGAAGTGGTGCCCATAAAGGTTAAACAAAGGGGAGGATTGCTTGCCAAACTAAACAGGGAGGTAGCCGAATATTACAGATTAGCAAAAATTTGTATTACTGAAGAAGAAAGAAGGAAATTTACTATAAAAGCTGAAGAAATTAAGAAAGAGAAAGCAGCGCTAAAAGCAGAGATCAGACGGAATAAGAAGAAAAATAATAAAAATAAAGTTGAATTTACTACTAAGAATCAATAATTTTCATAGATATTTTAAATCGTAATTTTAAGAAAAATAAATTTTAATTTGTATAATTTTATAAAAAGGGGAATTTTTTTGATAAATGTAATAATAATAATTTTAACAATTTAAGAAACATTTTTTTTTATAGATTCATATTTTTCAAATAAAGTGAAATGGGCAATAACGCGCAAAAGCCCGAAAATAAAGAAGAGATTTTTGTCTCGAACGGTTCCGGTTCAGCGACAAATATTACAGCTGGAAAATACAAAGTTGAAAAATACGTAATTATAATAACAGTAGTAGTGATAATTTTAGTTATATTGTTCTTAATTTTTAAATTTAAAAATAATTTTGTAAGAACAATAAAAAAAGAGGTATCTAGAAATACAGTTCAGGTCTAAAAGAAAGAATTTTTATGTTGTTATTCCATGAAGAGATTTGAAAGGGCTGAGGAAATTGTTAGTGAATTACAGAAAATTCTATTAAAATTTACAAAGAATCCCAATAGAAAGTATACGTCGGAGCATTTACTGAATTGTACGACGCAATTTCAAACTTTAAAGACAGAATTTAAAGTTTTATTCAAAGATTTAGTTGTCATTCTAGATAGCAAAACTCTAGAAAAATTGAAAGACAGGTTTATGCAAGTGAACAACGACTTAAAGCAAACTTTAGAAAAACTATCGCAAGAAACATTAGAAACATCAGTTGACGACATACGAGACATAAACGCATCTACAATGTCGCTATTTGACATAGAAAAAACTTTAAAAATAGTTCCCACATTCGATGGAAAATCCAATGATCTTCCAATTTTTTTAAATTTAGTACAGCATTTAAGCGGAACGTTAAAAGATGATGCAGAAATAAAGAAGTTGATTCAATTCGTGTTTGACACGAGATTGACCGCAAATGCCAAAACAAAGCTAACAGCAGCTAAAAAACCTGAGAATATGCAACAAATAAAAGACCTTTTTAATAAAATTTTCAAGAAAAGAACGACTTGTTTGAACATTCAAACACAAATCACACAGTCCAGACAGGGTAGTCAATCCGCAGAAAGTTTTGGTAATAAAATTGAAAATTTGATTACTGAACTAAATGCATTACAAATAGCGGAGCAGGGTGATGAACATGCTGAAATTATCACCAGACTAAATGAACAGACGGGACTGAATTCTTTCAAAAGTGGTCTAAATGAACCAACTAAAAATATGGTCTACGCAGCTAGATTAACTTCACTTCAGGACGCAATACTTTATGCTACTGAAATAGATGAACAAGCAAAGACTACGCGTATGTTGCATTTCAATTCAAGAGAGTACAGGGACAATTACAGAACACAAATTAATAGAAATTTTAATAGAACAAATCAGCCGAACAATCAGTTCAAAAATAAATTTAATAGAAATTTTAATAATAATAATTTTCCAAGATTTAACGGAAATAATAATAATGTTAGGAATAACAATTTTAATAGAAATAGCACTTTTAGCAAAAATAATAATAATAATTTGTATAGAAATAATAATAATAATTTCCGACAATATGGAAATAAATTTAATAATAACGCCAATCAGGCTAAAAGATTTAATAACAAAGTAAATGTTACCCACGCGGAAAACTGGGAAGGAGTCGCCGAAGTCCAGTTGACGGACGACTCCCAAATTCCTTAAATTTATTGAAAATTTTTAAAATTAATCTTAGTACACATTCAAATTATATAAGAATTCGCACAAATATAACGGAAGGTTATAGAACCTTTTTAATAGATACAGGAGCAGATATTTCTCTCCTTAAAATAAACAAAGTAACGGAGCATGTAATGATAAACGATAAACGATGTAGGATCACAGGTGTGACAAACAATGAAACTTATTCGCTAGGAACGGCAGGAGCAATTTTAAACATAAATAATAATAATGTGGAACAAGAATTCCATTTAATAAATGAAGAATTTCCGATAGAAACGGATTGCATTTTAGGTAGAGATTTTCTACACAAGAATTGTTGCAAAATAGACTACGAAACGTATACTATCTCGATACACATTAACGAGGAAGAAATTTTATTACCGATGAACACACGATTACCAGACGAGAGCGGATTCATAGTACCAGCAAGATGTCAAATGATAAAAACAGTTAACATAAATTTGAAGGAAGACAGTGTGATACTCAACCAAGAAATTCAAGACGGAGTATTTATAGCAAACGTGATAGTGCCAGCGGATGGAAATGCACAACTAAAATTTTTAAATACGAAGGAACATGACGTTATAATAAAGGACATCGCTGCAAAAATAGTTCCAATAAAAAATTATCATGTACTACGAATGGAAAGAAACAGAAGCAATATGACATCAGAACAACGATTTAGCAAAATTTTAGAAGAGATAAATCTAGATGAGGTGGAAACTGAAGCAAGGAAATCAATTTTAGAAATTTGTAAACAATACTCGGATATATTTTATGTTTCGGATGAGAAGCTATCCACTAACAACTTTTACAAACAGACAATTCCAGTGGTGGACAACAGTCCAGTACACATAAAAAATTATAGGTTGCCTCAAGCACATTTACAAGAAATCGATGAGCAAGTAAACAAGCTTATTCGAGAAGACGTGATAGAACCTTCACGCAGTAACTACAATTCACCTTTATTAATAGTGCCGAAGAAGAGTGCCAACGACCAGAAGAGCTACAGGTTGGTGGTTGATTTTCGACAGCTAAACAAAAAAATCATGGATGATAAATTCCCGTTAACAAGACTAGATGACATCCTTGACAATTTGGGAAGAGCAAAATATTTTTCGACACTAGATTTGACAAGTTCGTTTCATCAAATTGAACTTGAAGAAGAGTCAAGACATTTAACATCATTTTCTACAAATAAAGGTCAATTCCAATTTAAGAGATTACCATTTGGTCTAAAAATTTCAAAAAATAGTTTTCAACGTATGCTAACAATTGCTTTAGCTGGTCTAGAAGCTGAAGCGTTCTTATACGTTGACGACATCATTATATTTGGATGTAGTTTGAAACATCACAACACAAACCTAGTCAAAACTTTTGAACGACTAAGAGAATACAACTTAAAACTAAACGCAAAGAAGTGCAACTTTCTAAAAACAGAGGTAACATATTTAGGACATCTGATAACCAATGAAGGGATTAAAACCGATCCGAAAAAGTACGAAGTCATCAAAAATTACCCAACACCACTTAATGGAGATGAGACTAAGAGATTTACGGCATTCTGCAATTATTATAGACGGTTCATACCCAACTTTGCAGAGATAGCCAAGCCACTGAATAATTTAACAAAGAAAAATACAACTTTTAATTGGACAGAAGAATGCAAAAATGCATTTATTACGCTTAAACAAAGATTGATTAACCCACCGATACTGAAATATCCAGATTTTAACGAAACATTTATAATAACGACTGATGCTTCAAATTATGCTCTAGGAGCAGTACTCTCGCAAGGAGAAATTGGTAAAGATCTACCTATATCATACGCTAGTAGATCACTCAATAAACACGAAATAAATAAGCCGGTCATTGAAAAAGAATTGCTTGCTATACATTGGGCAATAAACTTTTTCAAACCTTACGTATACGCCAGAAAATTTATAGTAGTCACGGATCACAGACCATTGATCAGTCTGTATACGCATAAGAATCCTTCGTCAAAACTTACAAGGATTAGATTAGATCTCTCAGATTATGATTTTGAGATCATATACAAACAAGGAAAAAGCAACACTAATGCTGATGCATTATCAAGAATAAAAATTGACTCCGATACATTAAAAGCAATGATACCTACATCAATAAATATAGTCACACGAGCAAATATAGTCACACGAGCAAATATAGTCACACGAGCAATGAAGAAGAAGGAAGAAGCACAAGAAATCGAGAGAATCAACAACGCAGAAATGAATAAGGGTGGCCAACTTTATGCATGGAACTGCACCTCGATAGCTGAAATAAAGGATTTAAGAAATTTAAAATTTGATATGAATAAAAGTTTGCAAGATAATAAGAATAATGATGAAATAAAAACATACGGTGATAATCCACTTACGAACTTAGGTTCTATGAAGGAGAAGCTGGGATGTAAAGTAACATATGATTTTAATAATTTAGCGCATATAGATGAAAATAATAATATATTGATCAATGATAAAGAAGTTATAGTAAGATACAGTGATAATCCACGTACGAATTTAGATTTTATGTTGGAGAAGCTGATATTAAGCATGCATGCAGAAAACATAGAAAAATTAGCGCTTAGAAGCAATGATATGATATTTACGCGTATTGATATAAATGAATTTAAAAGAAGATTAAATAGACTGCAGTCAGAATTAAATGAGATGAATAAGCAAACGAATTTAAAGTTAATAATATATGAAGCTCCAATAAGAATAGAAAATACAGATAGAATGCTCGAAATAATAAAAGAATTCCATGACACTAGACGTTATGGTGGTCATGCTGGAATTAAAAGAACAATTGCGAAGATAAAACAACGTTATATTTTTAAAAATTTGAATAAACTGGTTAAAAATTATAGAAATAAATGCGAATTATGTACTAAGAGTAAACAATTTAGGAATTTAAGAGAAAAATTAAAAGCTGGTGATCGAAGAAAATTAGATCCACCATAGTCAGGACCTCATATGAGTTCATAAATATAGATAAGTTCATAAATATAAATGAAACTAATGTTAAGATAAAGAAAAATAACACTATTAAGGAAGTGCATAAGAATAGACTTAAGAAAAATCCTGCTACTGAAAACTAATAATCAATAGCCGTGTTCGATTTGACTGAAACAACTGAAGCAATTGAAAAATTAAATGCAATTGTTGTTGTTTTTTCAGTTGTTTCAGTCAAATCGAACGCACCTAATATTTCAAGTAATATTTTATAATTAATATTTTATTGTTGAAAACAAAACACAAAAAAATATTGAAAACAAAACACAAAAAAAAATTTTTTTATATAAAAATTTTTTTTATCCCCAAAGAATAATGGTGTGGTACATTTCACATATGACCACCAAAAACCACCAAACTCTACCAAATTAATAGATAAAAATCTTGTTAATATTCCAATACGAAAAGATCACACATAATATATATAAACTAATAATTCTCGTCACACAATATAAAAATTAAAAGAACTTACAAAAAGATCTTATTTCAATTATGAATAAAGCTGGTCACGAGACATTAAAATAAAAACAAATAAATAACATACATAAAATCGTAGCACTGACCTAACTTGAAATATGTAAATTATCAAATTTCATAACAAATAACATTTTTTACTAATTGTGTGAACAAAATATAACTTAAGCCGCTTTTTCAGTTGCTGCAGTGTTTGCGTTCGTTCATTCAGTTTTTTTTTTAAACCAATCATATTTCTTAAAAATTGTGATTTTTTCTGCTGCAGATTTTTCATCAGAGTTGGTTTAATTTTAACTTTTTCTCTGAACAAAAAAAAGAAAGAGATAAGAACATTACAATTTAAAAAGAGAAGATACCGAAACATAAAAAAATTGTGTATTTGTTGACATCACAAACGTCAAACATCTCGAATTTTGTAATTTGTTTAAACTGCAGAATTTATTGTACTGAATATTTTGTGATTATATAGTTTGTATATGAATATAATATTAATATAAAAACGTGATGTTATGCATAATGTTATTGCTATTACATGTTGTAAATATAAATATGAGCCATTTCAAACACTTGATTATTTTAAAATGCAGATGGCGACAAAATCGTTGTGCAAATTTTTCATCAACTAAAAAATCGAAGGGTAAAAATTACTGAAGGAACGAAAACGTGAACGCACACACTGCAGCAACTGAAAAAGCGGCTTTAATAAATTTTACAATTTTTGCTTTGAAATGTGATAAACAGGAAGAAATATTTTATTTATATTTTTATAGTTTTATGCTTGAATTGCATTTCGGTGGAAAATGCATTTTTATTTATTATTGATTTTTTGGAAATATCATTTTGGTAGGGATAGAAATTAGGAAATTAAAAATGTAAATTTACTATAAATAGAATGACTTGATATTGAATAAATGAGATTGATTTTAAAACTGAAATTGAGTGTTTTATTTCGATCTCGACGCTTTCGACTTGCTTGCAAAGAAAGCTAACTGCACATCTTTGAGACTGACTTGCTCGTCAAAAAGTTTCACTGATTGTAGGGACAGTTCTGTAGACTGAATACGTACGATCGACTAAAGTGTTATAATTCTCCTCGAGATTTGCATTTAGGAATCTCGCATCAAGTTAATAAAGAATTTAGATTTTTTGATAGATGAACCTCACACATAATTTCGAGCAAGATTGGGCCCACCATAATATATATATATATATATATATATATATATATATATATATATATATATATATATATATATATATATATATATATATATATATATATATATATATATATACATATATATATATATATATATATATATATATATATATATATATATATATATATATATATATATATATATATATATATATATATATATATATATATATATATATATATACTAGCGGGACCCGGCGTGCTTTGCTACGCCTATAAATAAAGCTTGTGTGTATACATTTTGTTTACGTAGTAGCAATAATTTCTAAGAGCAGTAATGAGAAATGATTTTTTTTTTAAATATGATTGTAAAAGGATCAGCACTCTAGTTGATCAGTAAAATATAAAAAAAATAGTATTATATATAAAACAAAGGATATATAAAAAATACGCGATCAAATAAGATTTCAGGTGTGTCTCTATATAGAACATTATACGGAACAAAAATGGATTTACTAATTTTCACAGTGTTCATGCGGTTTAATATACGCTTGCTTTACCGGTAGGTTATTAAAAACGTTGCAAAAAGTTTTGATCGTTGTCATTTCATGGTCAGCAAGGGCAGAAAGAATAGCGACAATACATTAGATGAAGGTATAGAAGAAGTGATACAAAAAAGGAATAAAAGAAGTGATGCAAAAAAATCAAAATTATTTGGAAGTTTTTGTATTAGAATTTATAAGATGTGAATTCATAGGATGAGAAATATTAGTCAACATCTTAAGTCATTTTAAAGTAATTATTGATTGCTGCAAATCAATGCGAAACTAATATCTTACACACGGTCAATATATTGGCATATATGTTCCATATATAGACAACATTAATGGAATATTAATTTTGGGGCAATTTTGTGAGTAATTATTGCGCAAAGTAATTATTGAAAGCATTATTCCCGATAATAATTAATTATTGTCGGGATTGAACTCACACTCATCAGAGACATCATAGTTCAAAGCTATCTTACAGACTCAGCCACAGTGGATGAAACAACAATAAAACATATTTTAATTTTCATGTTCAGATAATTTCTAAATTGAAACTTCATTATCTCATATTTATTTAAATTGAATTCTTCATCTGTGATTATACAATTGTAAATTGTATTTGTTCCCGACACGAAACACACAAAAACTGTTTTAAAGAAGTTTTTTTGAGAGAAAATAAAAAATGCTTTAAAATTGCAAAATTCATGTGAATTAAAATAATTACTTTAAGTTTAGTCACTCTAAAAATCTCTCAAAATTTTATTTATTTTACACCAAATAGTGTAAAACTTTTGTTTATTTAACATTATAGCCGTCGCATATTGTCGGTATCTCATAAGAAAGGAAATTCAAGAAAACTCGTTTTGATAACAGCCGTGCTCGATTTGACTGAAGCATTTGAAACAACGAAAAATTGAATGCAATTGTTGTTGTTTTTTCAGTTGTTTCAGTCAAACTAAACGTACCTAACATTAAATTTACATTGTATCATTTTTATAGGAACAATTATTTATTTAATAAGGAAAAAATTTCAAAATGTCGTTTTAATTCTATTTCTTTGTTCCCGTGCTTGAGGGCACATATTATATTTTGTGTTTTTCCGTCTCGATACGTACACGAATAAATCAGAAGGTATTTATTCGTGTACTATTTATACGTTAGATGGCCACATACAGTTGTCCAGATGTGAGAAGTACGGATTCTCCAAATCTACCTGGTTCACATCCTTGCAGCAATTTTCCTTGTGCTTTGTTGATGGTCATTGCAAAAGCGAGTCGCACTGGAAACTAAACGTTTGAATTGCCATGCTGTTGCCATATCTGTTAGGAACATTGATATGCGTAGCAACTGTACATATTCCCCTTTGAATTTTCCATTCAAAATTGTAGCTTCAATGAAATTGTTCATCATCTTTTTCACCAAAACATTTCAAAAAAATTTGTGCTTTTTCAAAATATTTGACATATCTTTTTAATAAAATGTGTTGTGTAGTTGGAATTACAATATCTCTCACAACAACACATAAAACCCTTTAAGACCTAGGTTCCATACCATCATGTTTTTTAAGATGATGGACGCAAATTTCTTATTTTTTGTTTTTTATATTCATTTCAAAGAATGAATAGGAGAATGAATAGAATAAGAAGAACTAAATAATAAATACTTGCACATAATAATAAACGACATAGGGCGATATTTCATGATAAAATAGAGGAAATGAAAATGAAATACTTTTTTTTTCCAAATTTGTAGGAACAAAGCTAAATTGGGTTACCAATTATCCTTAAAGTGCTAGAATCATATACAAAGATCATGTAAAACATGGTTTTGCTGAAGGATTAAACCCGGTATATTTAATAGTTATATGGAAGCTCATTTCTTCGATCAAACGAAAAAGTTCATTCTTCAAAAATGTAGACAAAAATAAAAAATTTGCGTCCATCAACACCTTAGAAAGCATGTTGTTGTGGGACCTTATTCTTCAAAGGTTGTCATGAGTTGTTGTTGCTCACATTGTAATTCGTACTACCCAACACATTTTATTTTAAAAAAATAGCGTGTCATCATCAAAGAATATTCTATTCTCTAGGGTGCTATCGTTGATTGAAAAAAGTTCATCCGCCAACATCCCTAAGATATCACTTTGGCTAGTGCTAGCCAGTGGTTTACGATAGCTCCAGCTAACTCATGTGCAAATAGCAGGGATCTAAGTACGCGGGGTTGTCACACCCATAGATCTAAAATTTTAAATTTTACAAATCTTCCTGCGCGAGTATATATTTAATTCGTTATTGAATTCTTTAATTATTGCTATAAAAACATTGATCAAAGCAACCAACGCGCATAAACCGATATTTAAACAAAAAACCAATTAAAATAATTATCACCAATCACCAATGAAGAAATAATACACGACAATTTGAAAAAGCAAATCTTAGTGTATTTGCAAAACTTCAACGTTAAGGCGCGCTATACACCTGAGCCTAACTATGCGAAATATGATAATTTTTAAAAAATAATGTATATAACGTATTTATAGAAAAAAACATTACGGAAACAAAACATTTAAAAAAGAAAAGAAAAACGAAAACATTACATTTTTTTAAAAAGCTTTATTCGCATTAAAACATTACTTGTTTAAAAACATAGTTCGCATATTTCGCATAGTTTAGCACAGGTGTATGGCACGCCTAAAAACAACGTTTCAAATACAAATACGGCACCATCTATTGGCTAACCCAAATTTATGAGGCGTATATCACACTATCAAATATATTGGTCAATAAAAAAATATGACATGAAATTGGAGAATGTAAATGTTGAAAAATAAACTTCGCTCCTAGTTTTTCATCCAGTTTTGATGACAATTTTTTTTTACATCTAATCGTTATATTTTAATTAGCAATACAAATAAGAGCATTTTTAAATTTGATATTGATTTTTGTAAATTAATATTGAAGATCAATGAATAATTTAAAAAAAATAATTAATAAATTTAAATTATTGTTTTCTTTAATTTGTACTCTTATTTTTATTCAAACTTTATAAAAACCAATACAATAATTTTTTTACAGGTTTCGATACTAACACTTATATGATTAATATATAACCTCCACAAAATTATTAATAATACTTGGTAACGTATTTGACTTAGCATAATATGCTTTTCGTTTATTATCAAATAAAACAAAGCTTTCTTTACTAAAACATATTTGATAGTCTAACAATAGCCTTACACGAAGTTGAAGTTTACTATCAATTGAAAAAATTGATTTACTCTGCCATCTGAAAGTTGGCATATGAACCATCCATATTTAACATTTAATTCGTAATTAAAAAATATTCAGGCATTTAATCAAGATAATAACTATCCTATCTCTCAACCTGGACCATACACACATTGTTCAAAATTTCATTAAGATTGGTAACGTTGTTGCGGAGTTCATCGCGGACAAACATCGTGACACGTGATTTTTATATATATAAGATATATATATATATATATATATATATATATATATATATATATATATATATATATATATATATATATATATATATATATATATATATATATATATATATATATATATATATATATATAAATGTTTTTTTCATTTTGATTTTCCGTCTCCGCTTATCATATATAGTCGTTTGGCACCAAAATTTTTCCGAAATTCCGAAATGAAGCCCATTGCAATAGGTAGATTTTCATATGAAATCTACCTAAAATTAAAGGTAAAATAATTTCATTGAAATCTTTTTTTCTTCGTGGGCGTTTCTTCATCGCCAGAATGGATCAAACTTTCGATTTCTTCCCGTTCATTTTCTCATCTTTAATTTCTTGGAGTTCTTCTGGATTCTCCAGTTCAGTATCATTGTTTTCATTATTATTATTTATTAGAGAGTGGATACTGTCTTCGTTTTCGATATCCTCGAGATTACAAATTTTTTCGTACCAGAATTTTTCGCATCCCGTTTCACAGCTTCAGCAGATAATTTTCAATCAATTTTCGGGAATTAATTCTTGTTCTGTAAATATAGGTACGATACCATTAACGTGATGTTTACATTCCCAATCTGTAGCTGTTAATTGATGACCAAGCCACCTTTGTATTTGAAAGTACACCCTGTAACAATAATGATTATCTGCTCCTTCAGCTAGCCGAAATTTGCACCCACATTAAGTCCAAAATAGTTTACGTCCGTGCGTCATATACTATTTTTTTTTCGCCGCAAGCAAAATATTAAAAAAATGTTTATTCTAAATCAAAATTATATACATATTTGCATAAATTTTGAAATAAAAATATGCTGAACAAGTAACCTTTGACAAAATATTTGTTATTTTATTCAAAATAATTGTATGACTATGACAACACAAAATAACGAATATTTTAATTGGAGTAGGAAATTTGGAATCGAAAGGTTGCATTGATAAAAATTTGCATTTTGTATAAAATTTAAACAAATACAAATGCTTTTTACTTTTTTGGACGTAACTATGACAACAAAATATATGGATAAAAAGTGGCACTTTAAGGCCGCAAATCACAGTAATAAAGTAACACTTTAATATGCAGGCGAATAAAAACAATGTTATATTTTACTTCTATATTAAAGTTGGGATTTCGACGAAAACAATGAGCACTGGTAAAGTTCAAAAATCGAAAATTTGCTAACCAAATTTTTCGATTGAAAATTAGGTCTAGGTTCCGTTTTTTATACGGAACACTATTGGTGAGAGTACAACGTGTTTTTCACATTATTTCGATTATCTCGTGAACCATTAATCCGATGAACTTAAAATTTGAGGTGCTTATAAAACTAACTTATCCACAACAAGATGGTGGGTTAAAAAATAAATAAAGTTGTGTTCGTTTGTTTTAAGGAGGTACGATACGATGTAAAGCCTTTGAAAACATACATTTTGTTATCGAGACGAGTAGGGTATCATATGAAAAGGGTTCATTACAGCATTATTTAAAAATATATTTTAGAATTTTACACCTCACCATTCTTTGTATAATTTCGAAAAATGACCATTTCTGGATGTTTTATTGCCCCGAATAACTCCGACCCTACTTCATCGAAAATCTTGAAATATATTTGGAATGATAGAAAATTGAGTAGGTTTTTAATGAAAAATATAGAAAAGTGGCAGATACTCATAACTATATTTATTAAAGGGGTGGGAATGTTAAGGGGTAAAAACATCATTTAAAACCAGGTCATGTGGGGTGTCATTTGAAAGAGCACTTGGTTTTAGAAATATTGCCATTTTTTTTAGAATTTTGCAATGCATAGTTTTTGAATTATTATCAATAAAGTGACACAAAAAGTTGGTCCCCTCCTTGCATTTTGAGCCTAATTAACAGAAAAATCTGACAAAATTCACAGAGACAGGAAGTTTGATAAACTCTGAACGAAAAATATAGCGAACTCTCAAATAATTATATTTTTGTGCTTTTAAGGGATTGGGGTGGGGAAGGGTGAAAAAAAACTTTTTTGACCCAAGCGAGTGGGGTGTCATTTGAAAGAGAACCGAATTTCAGAAACTTTGCAATTTTTTTTAGAATTTTGCGGTACACAGTTTTTGAGTTATTCTAAAAAATGTGCAAATTCCAGACCGTTGCCCCCCCCCCCCCTCTACGTTTCGACACTGATAGACAGAAAAAATTGAAAAAATTCATAGAGACAGGAAATTTGCTATATTTTGAACGAAAATTATAGCGAACTCTCAAATAATTATATTTCTGTGTGTTTTGGGGATGGGTGTGAGGGGGGTAAAAAAAACTTTTTTTGACCCAAGCGAGTGGGGTATCATTTGAAAGAACACTGAATTTTCAAAACATTGCAATTTTTTTTAGAATTTTACGGTACACAGTTTTTGAGTTATTCTAAAAAATGTGCAAAATCCAGACCGTTCTCCCCACTCTACGTTTCGACAATGATAGACAGAAAAAATTGAAAAAATTCATAGAGACAGGAAATTTGCTATATTTTGAACGAAAATTATAGCGAACTCTCAAACAATTATATTTCTTGGAACCAAACTTTTTTGGAACCAAACGACTGGGGTGTCATTTGAAAGAACACTTAATTCAAGAAACATTTCATCATTTTTTAGAATTCTGCGATGCACAGTTTTTTAGTTATTGATAGAAAAAGTGCTATTTTAAGTGTATGTATACCACCCTATATTTCGACGCTGATTTATAGAACAAATATTCCAAATTTAGACCATTAAAATTCAGGTTAAATCTTTCTTTAGCTAGCATAAACAGCTATGGATAAGATTTAACCCCAAGTAACATTTTTGATCAATGTAGATGTGATTGACATTTACTATTGACGTTTACGATTAAACATTTATTCTGTTAAGAGTCCATAGTCTGGCGATATAAAGACTTTACAACATAACTTTATGTCATTTATTTTTGATATTGTGTTCTTTTACATTCACGGAACCCTTGGCGACCGAATTTTATTCGCACTTGTCCGACTTTTTTACATTTAAAATGTATAAAATATATATAAAACATCGAAAATTGAAAATTTCCCTTTCAAAAAATTTGGAATTGTTTGAAACACAAAAAAGAACATTTTCACACATTTTCATGAAAATATAAAAATTTTGGCGATAGTTATGAATTCAAAACAGAAAAAAACGATAACTTTCCATATCGGGAAGTTAAAAACCGATTTTTTGCATTTTCTCGATAATTTTGTGGTTATGGTCAATAATGTCCAATAAGAAAGTTTTAGATTTTTATCTACAACTTTTACATTTAATTTTTTTTGATAGGATGCATTTAGTCGCAAATCGCAAAAAACTAATACCCACCCTTAAAAACGTATATCCTACAAGTCCCCACCCCCTTCCGGGACTTTTACTCAGTCGGGTCGATTTTCCCCTAATTACTTAGAACATTAACTACATTTTCCGACCATTCGTATACTG
Organism: Diogma glabrata; assembly: GCA_963693315.1. Classification (NCBI taxonomy): domain Eukaryota; kingdom Metazoa; phylum Arthropoda; class Insecta; order Diptera; family Cylindrotomidae; genus Diogma; species Diogma glabrata. The sequence continues at coordinate 71,153,832 of OY856188.1, read as the reverse complement.
CTAAGAATATTTCGTCTATTTCGATAATTATAACGGTTTGGCCCTGGTCTAATTTCAATTTGATAAGCAATTCACGATTCATTATTTTGAAGAAAAAGTACTTGAAAACTGTGGTGGAATATACGTTATCGCATTAGACATCTCAAAAGCATTTGATTTAATATGGTATGTCAAGGTGATCAGCAAGCTCGTTGCGTACGGATTTTACCCCGTAGACGTAAAGCTGATTCAAAACTTTCTCCTCGACCGATACATTTCGGTATCCATCGGTTGTTTTTCTTATGTAATATAAATGTAAACGGGGATCAAGAAAATGTCACCGATTGGGGTGACAAGAAATTGGTCAATTTTAATTCCACCAAAATACAACTATTAATTGTATCCAGATCAAAAATCGAGTTCCCCAATGATATTTCATTTAGTATGTGTGACGAACAGTTAGACGAATGTGAAATCGTTCATTTAGTGCAAACCCAATGGTCTTCTCTGGAACGATCATACAATGGCGATGGCAAAAGCGCGTCAAGAACACTCGGGTTCTTTAATATATACAAAAAATATTTCACTCCGTATCAATTGCTCTACATTTAAAGGTCCTATTTTCGTCCCTGTATGGAGTATTGTTGTCAAGATTGGGCGCTGCATCTGTTTTCATCCTAGCTCATTTGGACTCTGACTCGCTATACGAATTGTGTGTGGCCGTGTGGGTGATCGAAATTTAACATTGGTGATCTCGAAAAAATATCCACTAAGTTTAAGTGTTTTTTAAATAAAATGTGTTGTATAATATAGGAATTACATTATGTGTCACAGCACACAGAAAACTTTTAAACCTATGTCTCACAATAATGTTCGTTTTAACTCTGTCTTTTTGAAGAATGGATAAGTTATCAACAAATTCTATCACATAAAATATGACATAAGCCAATATTTCAAGATAAAATGTAAGAGATAAAATAAAATAGGACAAATAAAACAAAACGAAAATGTGACTGCCAATAATCCAGGTAGTACGATCATAGGCGAAAGGCCTTTTCGATGCTAGGGAAGCACTGCATTCGTTTAAAACAAGTTGGCTCTTTTCAAACTAATGATTGTTTTTAATTGAGGTTTTTTAAAACATCGTTCAATAAACTGTATTAGAATCAGGAAAAAATACACAAATCAGGAAATAAACTAGAGTCCACTAATTATCGTCCGATATCCATTTTGCCTTGTTTTTCCAAAATTTTTGAAATAGTTATCAAAAAACAACTTGAATCACACCTAGAAAAAAATAAATTGATAAACAAATATCAATTCGGGTTTCTTAAGAAAAGTAGCACACTTTCAGCAACCTTAAATCTATTTGAAAATATATTAAATAATCTAGAGAAGAAATTGATTACATGTGTTCTCTTTCTCGATATAAAGAGTGCTTTTGATTGTGTAGATTATCCGATTCTTGGTACAAAATTAGAATTTATGGGAATTAAAAGTAATTCTCTTTCCCTATTAGAAGACTATTTAAGAAACAGAACTCATTCTACTAAAGTTGCTCAACATATTTCAAATAAAAAACATTTAGAATGCGGTGTGCCTCAAGGATCTGTTCT